>MU281341.1:590924-697804 GCA_022385595.1 Xylaria palmicola
GCGGCGGGCGGGCCGCCCCCCCCCCGCGGCCCCCCCGGCGCCCCCCCCCCCCCCCCCCGGTGCATGCACTACCTATTGCGCCCTCTAATCTCGAACTACCTAAGGTACCTGGCCTATCTAAGGTAACTGGGCCAGGCACCTGGGTGCTTGCCCAGGTGGTTAGCTCTTTCAGCCGAGCCAATCAGTGGGTCGACCACGTTTTTTCTGCTTCAATCGATCGAAATCTTTGACATCTCCTGCATGCATTAAGCAAGTACTTTAGGTACTTTTGCTTCCCCTCTCTTACTAGTAGTGCTACCTACCTGGCAAGCATTAGGTAGGTACCTCGATGGATGCAGGTAACCTGTACATACTTGCCTACCCGTCAGAAGGTCAATAGGCTTAAACCCCCACCCAAAAAGACAAAACAAAGAATCTCGACAAAAAGGCAAAAGGACCAATGCCCGCTTCGGACATCCTTGTTCTTTCATGACAAAATATTCTCTGGGCACAGATTCCCTAGACGTCGTCAGCTTACCCAGGTGTCGTTAGGCCTGCCAAGTTCCTTTGTGCAGAGGCACACCCGCTGCTGTGCCGCCCTTAGGGCCGTCATCCGAGCGTGGAATACGAATACGAGCCCAGCGCCCAGCGATAGATAAGGGACACATCAAATCTCCAAGCCTCTTCCATAACGCTTCCATGACCCTTCCATAACCCAACGAGGGTCGAGTTGACTTCCAAATGGGGTAGCATAGCACCGACGTTGAAGTTGATATGTGCTAATTTGTACAAGTCTTGTCCAATCCAATCCCACCAGTCCATTTGCTGGGACTCTGAATGTCGGTTTTCATACCCGTATTTGCTATGCCATTACGAATGGCACACGTATGCCGGGCGGTGCAACATGATGACGGAAGAAGAGGACCGCCAACAGCCCGATCCATTGGAGATGATACGGTCTACATGGTGACCGGCCCTCCAGCTGTGCAGCGTCTGTAGGTTGAGTGTGTGCATCGTGTTGTCCGGAAGGCCTCACTGCCACACTGCAGGTCTGGAGCATGCGTACGTCGACACGAGAATATCATTTTATCAATTCCCGCTGCACCTATGCTGCTATGTAAGCGACGGGAGTGGACAACTACTGTACTGCCCGCCTAGTCCTTCTCAGGGATACCTACTTGGATCCGGAGAACTGGCATATCGGCATATACTCGAGAACACATGAGCCGTTTCATTAGCAGCTGGTGCCGATAGCTAGGAATCGCTAGACGGCTTGTGCACATGCCAGGATATTCGTAGCACCCGACCCAGCATATCCAAGGCTTGCAATAGTATGAAGGCAATCTCAGCTTGTTCTAATTAATCACCTCATCACCTATTTAGAGTCTAAATATAACGACATAGAGATGCGCGTATGTAGGCATGAATTCTCCCGGAAGATCTAACCAGGATGCGAGCCCCGAAATAACAAGACACCTTATCGATCTCAACAAATGCAGGTCCATGATCTATGATAAAATCCAGAACCATCCCATTTAGATAGTTCTAAATGGTCAGCAAGACGAGTTGGGACCTTGTTAAGTAAGGAATTGGATGTGTCAATGCATATCGTTATTGGCGTTTCGTACAGAGCCCCGGGATGCCTGCGTCGGCATGCCCCCATATGTATACACCATAGGTACGGAGGTTTTCATATTAGTCAATTGTTATAACACTCAGCATCATATAGAATTGCATAGGCAACTTGCCACATTATGCAGCCTTTAAATATATACAGGTACTGCAGGCTTATTTCAGTTGACAAGTATCTTCCGGGCCAGCATGTCCCTCTAGACAGGGCCTATCAGATCTCTGCTATTTGCCTACTGACATTATACCTAGGTAGTACTTACTTACAGTAAGTAGGTGTGTTTACACAAGTTTCCTGAGACCTTATGGCCGAGCTCCCTTCAGATCATTATCCACAACATCGTTCAAAATGGCTTCGCCACGCTTGCCCGCCGCAACCCTCGCTCGTTTTAACTTGCGTGTGTCACTTTCCGTCTGTCTTGTTACCCACCACGTGATCACTGTTGTGATGGCACACTGCAACGCTCGAGTTAGTGAGTGCAACCTTTAACGAGGTGCAATATGTCAGGGCAGGAGAGAAAACAATGGTGTTATGGCGAGAAACTGAGGAACCCTTGATACCCGCTACAGCAGGGACAGAATAACTACAGGGATCACTCACCGCACCGACGAGACCAGCAGCTGCGCCAAAGGAAACAGTGTATTTGGGCGCGTAAGCGCTTCGGAATACTATCGAACAGGGGTCAGTAATGCAATTGACCATCGAGACTGCTCTACAGAGTCCGGCGGCGATGCAAGTGCCACGTTAGATGGGAATGGATCAAGAGCTTACTCTGAGGCCCAATAGCGCCACCAATCTGCCCATAGCTATTCACAAAGCCGATCGAAAACGCCGAGCCGGTCGCGCGGCTTGTTGTCTGTACACGCCACGGCCACATCATCGGGTACCAGGCCGCCGTCACGGCATTACCGATCAGCGTTGCGGCGTATACTGCGCCATTGCTGGGATATACAATAAGAACGGCGTACGAGGCGATGATAACAATGAGGAATGTGAGCGGGTATAATGGACGTGGGAGTCTTCCATTGTCCGCGAAATGTCCCGTCACAAATATGACGAGCAATCCGAAGACCGAGATGGGTAGATTGAGTAGCTGTGCCTGGGCGATGGTCGTGAAACCCAGGTTGGCGATGACAGTGGGCTGGTAGAACCGTACCCCCGATGTGCCCACGGTGAATAACGCCCAGATCAAGGTGAATAGCCACAGACGCTTATCCTTAAGTGAGGCCCAGATCTCGCTGAGGTTGAAGTCCTGTTCTGTTGCCCGCGGGGCATTCTCGGGCAGACGAGCTTGAACAAAAGCTTTCTCCTTATCCGTCAACCATGAAGCAGTCTCAGGGACTAACAACCAATTGTCAGCTCGTTGACGTAAAAACGGAGGGTAGACTTACAATCCGGTAAGAGGAACCAAATGCCAATACCCACTAGAATAGTTGCAATCGCTTCAACAAGGAATAGCCTGTTCAACGCTGTTAGTAGGTAGGTCTTCTAACGCGCTGGAGTAGGACATATATCACTCACCACTGCCACCCTGATAATCCGCCCGCCCCGGAAACCGTGTCAAAGCCGAAGGCCAGTAAACCGCTGAAGATTCCAGAGAGATTGCCGCATATATCTGCCAGGTAAGTTAGTTGATGTGACTAGCAGCTAACCACAGAAGTATTTAGACTCACAGAAGTACAGGAGACGCAGTGACATCTCATCTGGCCGGTACCAATACGTCATCTGCAAGATTACGCCCGGGAACATACCTAATGCTCATGTCAGGATACTTGTGCTACCTTGTTTAGCTTCAATGCAACTTACCAGCTTCTGCCAAACCCAAAAAGAAGCGAACAGCATATAGACCCTCCTTGCTAGACACGGGGACATGAAGGGCCAACACAATTCCCCATGTTATCATGATTCTCGACTGCCACCGTGAGGGCGAGAACCATTTCAGTAACAAATTCGAAGGCGCCTCGCCAATGATGTACGGAACCTGTGTGTTTTTGAGATCAGCATATTAAAGTATTGCTAGCCACTGTCGCGCAACCCTTACATAGTACAGCACAGTAACTAAAGCAAACTCATCAGAGGTCAAGTTAAGCTGAGTCAAGATGTTTTGAGAGGTTCCTCGATTCATGATCCGAGCGTTTGAAACCTTGGAGTGCGTGTTAGCCAAGGCACCGAGATAGGACGATAGGGCAACACTCACATTATCCACATCCAAATTCTTGAATAAGAACATGAGCGAGCATAAGGGCATCAAGTGCCAGTCGATACGGCGTATCAACTTCTTTTCTTCCTCTGCGGTGAGGGCTGTACGAGCTCGCATGCGCTCAGCATCGAAACCCTGAATAGCCTGATCATCCTTTACATCGGTCACCTCTCCCCGCGTCGCGTGGTAGAAGCCGTCCCCAGAACTCGAGGAACTCGACCCAGCCTCAACTGAGGACGAAGCTATCGCCGTCTTCGTCGGCGATGCCATAATGTCTTGCTCAACACCGATTCGTAAATTGAGATTGGTACAATGCTGGGCTCTTAGTAATAGAATTCGGATGTACGAGATCACCGTGGGATAGATATAGTTGAAAGAAAGTCAGGGTTGTCTTTGCTGCGATGCCGCTGTAGATACTATCATACTCTATTGAAAGCACGACATCTGCTAAACCCAGCTCCACCAGCTCTATGCATAAGCTAAACATTCAATGGTTGCCCGATACCAACGCCCTGGGCTGCCAAGTATGCAAGTCATTAGGGAGGCGTCACAGCACGTGTTATCTCTTCGTCTCCATATGTATGAGCGATTGCGATATCTCTGGTGTGTTGAGCGAAGCTAGGAGGACGTGGCCCAGGGACCCCATTACGCTTCGAGGAGCGATGGAAGGTCCCATCGCAAAGACGCTCCCTAATTCGCGTCGCAGCCTGCTCGCCATTTGCTAGAGGATTGCGAAATATGTCCAGATATCGGGGTTTTGATTACGGCATCCGCAGTGCCCCTCAATCGCTTAATCACGCCATCGTCGATGGGCCGCATTCGGTCTCAGGCCCCGGGGATTAAGTGCAAGGGGGACGTCAACATATAATCGACAAGCCCTGTGCAGCTCAACAACGATCAGCTGCTATATAACTTCATTAAAACGAAGACCCGATACAATTGCACAATGGCAGCAGCAGCAGTGAGCACATCGAACGGGGTCACGGCGTTGCCCACCTATCACCAGCTTCCTGAAACTAAGTATGAACGTGAGAACCCTTCACAATAGACTCTGTATACTTGGACCCATTGGACTAACTCTTATCAGTTGACTGGGCCGACCTCGTGACGCTGGACCTGTCCCAGTTCGACCAACCAGGCGGGAAGCAAAAACTCGCAACCCAACTCTTTGATGCCATACAAAAGATCGGTATGTTTTATTGAACAAACACCACAAGCAATATGTTTTCGTACCTAGTTAACACAGATTTAAAGGGTTTTTCTACATTATCAACTTCGGCTTGACGCAGGAACAGGTTGATGAACAATTTGCTATCGGCAAGGAAGTGTTCCAGCTGCCGACGGAGGAGAAACTCAAGTACCGTGCAGACCTTGAGAATGGCGGGTACAACGGGTACAAGCCCCTGGGCCTCCGGGAGGTGCGTCCGGGGATCTTCGATAATACGGAGATCTACAACATTCCAAAGTTCATCCCTGAACTGGAGAGACCACATCCAGAGGTGGTCAACCAGAACCGCCGTAACATCGAGGCCTTCGCAAGGCACATTAACGACGACGTTGTGGGCAAGCTCCTCGTGCTATTTGCGATGATCCTAGAGCTCCCAGAAGACTTCTTTTTACAGAGACATCGCTATGACGTCCGAAGCGACTGCCACCTAAGGTACATGAAGTACCATCACCGTACAGCTGAGCAAAACAAGGTACGGGACTTTCTGATTTCGTGGGTTTTACTTGAACAGCGTGAAGACGGTAGCCGTTGATGATTTGGTGCATCTCTACCCTACTCAGCATTGGATGCCAATAGGAATCACCACTACATTGCTGACATCTCATTCCAGGAGCTGGAAAATGTCTGGGTCAAAGGCCACACTGACTTTGGGTCCTTGACTCTGCTATTCCGGCAACCTGTTGCCGCACTTCAAGTCCGCACACCGGAAGAAGAGTGGAAGTGGGTTAAGCCATACCCGGGGAGCATCACCGTCAACCTAGCAGACTCGCTCGAATTCCTCACCAATGGGTTCCTCAAGAGCAGTATCCATCGCGTGGTTGCGCCTCCGCCCGACCAAGCCGACATTGATCGTCTTGGGGTGCTCTACTTCGTGAGGCCGGAGGACAACCTCGAGTTAAGGCCGGTAGTGAGCAGCGTGCTTGAGCGCCTGGGCTACAACAAGGTCACCGATAGCAGCGCTGTCGGTATCACGGCCGGTGAATGGGTGAAGGCTCGCGTGTCGATGAATGTTGCTCAGTCGAACAAGGCGAAAGCTAGGAACGAGATCACGGAGGAGGAAGTCATCAAGGGAAAGTCCGTTAAATATTACGACTAATTTCATCCTTAATGAAAGTTCCCATCACATCATCATGAGAACTTCGGCGTTCACTGGGACCTCGTGCCGCACGGCCGCTCGCTGGCGAGTAGTGAATAATATTCTATCAACGATTTTCACGTGCATATTACGGGTGAAATCAAGGCGCAGAATATTAGAATACTAGGGCCAAGGGTACTTGGATATACCTAGTATTCAATAAAATATCGAGGCACTTTGCTAGGTACTTGTAGCTATGAATACTCTACTAACATGACACATATAATGGAGCTTGTGTAGTCACGTCTTATAGTCTCATCAGGGCACGTCACCCAATGTCTGGCCGACAGGAGAGTTGGAAAGACGCATTTAAGGAATCTTATACGTAGCGACAAGGAGAAGTAATTGAAGTAGAATGGAGAACTTCTCGGGTAATCATATCCCTCAATTCGGCGCCAGTTCCTTTTCCGCCTGGGCAGCCTTCGCGACAATCGCATCCCGCTCCTTGGCACTGTACACCCCAGCACCCACAAACTCGTCCACAACAGACGTGACCGTCTTGACGAACCCATCGTGCGTATCGAAGGGCGCGTGGTCCCAGACCAAATCCAAGAAAGTCGGCCCGTCCGTGCCCGGCGAGCTGATCCCAGAGACCGGCACGTCGTACCTCGGCAGGCCATCGTTGCGCTTGCGATTAGCCACCCCCGTATCGATGGCGCCGAACGCGACCGTCGGCTCCACGCGCCGGAAGTACGACGACACGGGCTGCGAGTCGCCGATGTAGTACGGCCGCGCGGTCAGGCTCCCATTCGCGATGGTGAACGTGGGGTCGCCGGCGGCCGAGACGCCCGTCTGCCTGATCGCCGCCCTCGAATAGTCGCCGTCCCGCTTCAGATAGCGGTAGAGGGACAGCCCGAAGTAGCCGCCATTGGCACTGCCCGACTTGCCCACGATCTGCAGTAGCACCGGCCCCCACGTGATAGCCTGCGTGTCTGGGCGGTCGCGGGCGCGCTCGAGGCGGATGCTGAGCGGCATGTTCACGTCGATCACGTCGCCCGTCTTCCAAGTCCGGCTGATAGTCAGGTAGCTTCCGGGCTGCGCCGCTTCGCCAGTCTGGGCCTGTCCGTTGACGGTGGCTCCGAAGCCCTTGCGGGCCCAGGCGGGCACCCGCAGTTTGATGTCCAGCCGGCCTTCCCCGGTGATGGTGAACTTTGCTGTATCCCCACGCGGGAAGGTCGTCTCCTGCTTGACTACGAAGCCTTTCTCCGCCCAGTTCAGAGTAGAGGGAATGTACAGGTTGATCCAGAGCGCATTCCCATCCGCCGACCGGAAGTAAACCGTCTCCTGATACTTGGTATGGCTCTCCATCCCCGTGCCGCCGCAGCAGGTACCAGTATTGCCAAAGTCGCGGGGCGTTCCTGGGGTGAGTTGCTGGAAATACGTGAGCTGAGGGTCTCTTGTGCTGGTCGTATCCGCACGCGAGCCCGAGATCTGGTTGAATAAGCCGCGCTCGTAGTTATCCATATACGTTGCGTTATGGTCGTGGAGGAACAGGTTGCGGGCCAGCTTGAGCACATTGTACGTCGTGCAGGTCTCAGCACCTGTTCCAGCCATGGCGTTCGCGATGTTGTCACGGTTCTGGAAGAGCTCGCCGTTAGTATCAGTACCCGGATAACTACCACCGACACCGCCGGTAGCGAACTGCCGGTGCGGCGACACCCAATCGTAGAAGTTCTTCGCCGCCGTGAAATACTCTTGATCGCCGCCGTGCTCAAAGACCCTCAGGTAACCGATAAAGTTAGGTACGTGCTGGTTGGCGTGCAGACGTGCCGGGCGCCGCCGCCCTGGTATCTTGTCTGGCGTCACGACTAGAATATCCTGGTTCTTGACAGCCGCGCCAAAAAGCGATTCCCGGTTGTCGAAGGCTTTAGCAGTGTCTAGGTGCCGCGAGTCACCAGTTAGCTGATAAATCTCAGGAAAGACCTCATTTGCACCTCCATACTCTCCCCCGATGTACAAGTCCCACATGTAGTTGAGGTTGTCCCTAGTCAGATTGCCGGCATACTTGGGGTGATTCTTATCACCTATGGTCAACGCGAGATAAGCCCAGTCTGCCATTTTTGTTGCGACTTTAAGTGCTTGCGAGCTGTTGGTGTTGTAATATGCGTCAAGCAGCCCCCGTATAATCTTGTGCTGTGTATACCATGGTGCCCAAGTGTTCGTGTCAAGGTTGCCTCCATATACTGCCCAACGCGGAGGACCAAGTCGCTGAGACACATGAAATCAGTCACCGCCATTTGAGCACATCCGCGGTTGATATAGGGCTTCAACAAGAGACCCTGCCATTGTTCTTGGCCCCAAAAAGGAATGTTCATAATCCAGAAGCCGCCAAGACCGAGAGAAGATAATGCTGCGAAACACTCACCAAGACGGTATCTTCTGGGAGTGCACCCAGGTAACCCGGGTGAGTAGGTATCCAACTAGCCGCTCCTGTGCCTGTTCCACTCTTCATTCGCGCAGTAATGGCTTCTTGACAGGCCTCCAGTTCATTGATCATCCAATCGAGCTTCGTCTTGAACACTTGCTCGCCCTGATCGACATATGCTTGAGATAGAGCTGTCATGAAGTGCCCTGTCCAGTGTCCACTCAGCAGTCCTCCATCCTCCCATCCACCCGGTGAAGTGACGCCGCTCGGGTTAGGGTTTCCTAAAACCCAACCCATGGGGGCCCAAGGAAACCCATGGGTTCTTGGCGGGGGCCCATGAAAACCCATGGGCTCTTGGCGGGGGCCCACGAAAACCCATGGGTTTAAAATAATAATAATAATAAAATATATTAAAAAATAAAAATAAAATATTTTTAAAATTTTAAATAATAATATATTATATTTTAAATAAATAAATATAAATAAAAGTTAAAAATATTAATGTATTAATTTTTGTACTAATCGAATTTTAAATTCTAAAAACCCATCCTAGCCTAACCCAACCCAACCCAACTAGCCTTGGCAACCCATGGGGGCCCATGGGGGCCCATGGGTCCTTGGGTTCTTGGCAATGGGTTGGGCCTTGAAACCCTAGCTCGGGTTGGGTCGCCCGGCCTGTGTGTTGAACAGCACCAGGAATTTTCTCTCATCATATGAGCGAATAAATGCTTTGATCCTGTCGCGTTTTTCTTGCAGTAACCCACTACCAAGATGCACTTGGTCAAGCCGGAACGGGCGCACAGGCGCAGTAGACCCTGGGCCAAGGTCTATCGCCGAAGCGTCCATCCGTATGGCACCGTGACCGACAAGTGTAACAACGAGAGCAAGGGCTCGAAATAGCCGTCGTGGGCCGAACGAAACCGCGTGAAGCCAATACATGTCAAGACTTCAGTTCTAATAGTCCTGTCAATGATTACTCTTTCTCAGTGGAAAGTAGAAGTATTGGATGTACTATTCGTTATAAGCTTTTCACGATAGGAGCATGAAAATCACCTCTCTAGAGACTCTTTTGGCTTTTTTTGCCTTTTGAACAAGCCGCGGCGACATGAGGGTTACGCCACAAGAGGTCATCATAGCAACACGGGGGTTAACAACGTGTTATAACCCCTTTAAGCAGCCCATACCACATGTTTGGACGCGGGGCCTAATTATTTAGGAAGTGCGATAGACCAACCGACTGGTGCGGCTAATGACGTGGTTCTCCGCATCGCGGTGGGATGCTTGCGGGGGTTGAGTTGACATAGGCACCTCCTGCCTGAGCGACTGGTGGAATAACGGGGTCTCCACGGATCTGCCCAGCCTCCACTATTACCCCGAAGTCTTGAACCGGGATATGGGAATCCGATGGGCAGTTCAGGCTTGGTGCAGCGTCATGATACTTGTCACGGAATTGGGCCCTGTTGGCTTTATAGGAGATGGAACTATAGGGTGATCTTTGGGAGCCCTGTTACGTGATTACTACCCCTTATATAGGAAGGCTAATCTTGTGGGCCTTGGCCCACAGGTTCTAGTTTAGTACACATATAACTGAATAGAACAGAAGCTATTCCGAGCTTTAGTTGACCCAGTAGGCCTCTCCGTCACAATACTACTATTAGTCAATACAAAGATGAGGATATTGGCGAGCAGTTTGTAAGGAAACGAGAGTTCTTGGTCTGATATAGCCAACAATGACTATTTTTGTTGACTGCGAAAGAAGTTGTTTGCTTTTAAAGCTGGATTGAGCCCCGATATCTCACTAGAGGTAAGTAGAGGTAAGTTAGATGTGTCACGTATTAGTGGGTCTTACAGCAAGGCTCTCACTTACACCAGGTCATGTGATCTCTTTTGTCTATTTATGTAGGGCATGAACCCCTCTATCTTCAACTCTTCTCTTTAGGAGATCATCCGAATACCACATCAATAGATCTCTAGCTAAGAGAAGAGCACTGGTCTATTCTTCCACGTGATCTCTCGCCCTACCTCCGCGAGAAGATGTCCTATAATATCGTTCCTCGCGTTGTCATCATTGACTCCATGAACGATTATTTCCCTTGTGCCACCAATGAAGTCTATCGTAAGAAGATCGTGTCTAGTAGAGTTAAATGAGTCAGGCCATGAATCTCCGGTAGATTAGTCAAGAAGGTAGCAGATAGACCTATCTACAGCTAAGGGGGGTAGAAGTAGGGCCAAGTAAAACGATCAGGTCCATTCCTGTCTCCCAATCCTAAGGGTGGGTGCAGGGGAAAGGGGGATGGTCTGCCCCTATATCTCTCTATCACTTAGCTTACAAGTAAATTGAAGTCTGACAATTCAGAACACAGTTTAATAGTCATGTTGAAATACCAGAGAATAGAAACTACTAGACAGAGTATCTCGTAGCCTGCCGGATGGCCCGGACCTTGATTCCAAGCCCAGTCTATTTCTTCGCTACGGCGACAACTGCTCGCATCTCCATGATTGTTTCACCGTTTACGTCCACCGTGATACCCTCTCCGCTTTGCAACTGCTCAACAGTGTCATCGATGGCTTCATCCCAGCGATCCTCGTCGCTCTGAGACCATCCGGAAGGACGAACGCCGAGGTAGCTCCAAGCCAGCTGCGCCCACCGCTTCAAACCGTTCGGCGGAACCGTTAAGTGGGCGGTCGCGCTGGTGTAAGTGATGTTCTCAGGCTCGAAGCCCCCGGCTTGGAGGGTCGCCCTCAAGTCTGCTTCTTGGAAGCTTTCGAGGGGAAGCAAAGTCGGCATAGGCCCTTCTCTACCACGCGTGCGCCAGTGGGCGTGCTGTAAAGCCCCGATGTGGGGCATGAAGGTCCAGATAGTGGCCACGGCAACGCCACCGGGCTTCAGTGTGCGGTGTATCCGTCGGGCAGCTTCGTCGCTGTGGTCGCCGAGGCAGTGGATTGCGAAGCTCGTGATTGACTGGGTAAACGTGTCGTTATCAAAGGTCAGTCCCTCCATGGACATGACGGCCGTGGTAACCGGCCAGCCGTTTTCTTCTGCCGAGTTTTCGACGCCCGCGACGAAATCGGGGTTGACGTCGGTGGCGTGAATGTGAATGCCGGACGGCTTGGTGGCCATTATGGCCTTTGTCACAGCGCCCGAGCCACAAGCATTGTCATGGATAACATCTCCCGACTTGAAAGGGGGGATCAGGCCCAGGCAATACTTGATGACTGTTTCACTGACACCGCCCTGGAGCTCGGCCAGGTGCTCAGCCTGATACTTGGTGATTTGCTTTGGGGTGAAAGTCATGTTCGAAATGTCAAGGGATTAGAGATTAGGTTAGGTAGATTGAGTGATGCAAGTGAGGGTTATCTGGTATTCGCCGAGTTTTAAATTGTGCGGCTGACAATCCAACGCGTCTTTGGGGTATTGGGGGAACTTGATTGTTGGGTTGGGACCAGTGGTCACTTATATTATTGAGCTCGGCCTTTGTGTTGGCTACTTGCAATGAGACAAATAGTGGAGCGCTCCCAAACGAACCTATTGGGAGTTAATATCATCGGCAGGCTACGAAGTAGAAATGCTTCTGTTGACCGATTATACACTACATAGTGATTTTGTGCCTTGTGGATAGGGGGCTCAATTCTCGGATACCTCGGTCCTAGAGGCTTCTATACCAACTCGCCAAGATTGTACGCAATATGCTCATCATCAGCGGCCGATCACTGTTCAATAACAAAACCTCTCATGCTCTACCAATGATTTCTATCAGAGTTATATTCCTAAAACGCCACCCTCCAGGAGCTTCTTCAAGGGTAGATGATTTATGAAAATTCCTAGGCCCTCATAGAGCGTCCCCAAAAGAAGTGAAACATCTGATTTCTCGAGATAGCTCGCATTGTAACTTGAAAAGTATGTACAGAGCCCGTAAATCGGGGGTGATTATGTGCAGGACTAACAAGAAAACTCCGTACCTTGAACCCGCCCTCAACCGAAGAGGCATGTAGTTTATTAGTATTCGTGTCAAATGAGATCAACGCCCGTCCTCCCGTGTGCTTCCATTTTCCCTCCTAAAATGCAGCAAGACAACTTGTCCTATTACCATTTCCGTTTAACATAATCTGTCTTAGCATTAGAATATCGGAATAGCAAGCACGTAGCCTTCGTGCTAACTGCTCGATATTTTCACCCGCATGTTCATTGAATGCTTTTATATCTCTACAGGACATAGACAGCGGCGATAAGGGCAATGAAGGCGGCCGCAAAGCCTTGGAACCTGTAGTTTGAAGCGTCGCTCTTCGCAGGCGCGAGCGTAGAGGTAGTAGAAGCCGCCGGCGTAATGGACGCAACAGTGGAGCTAGCACTGGAGCCTATCCCGGGATCTGAACCGGAGTCTGTATCTTGCCCAGCGCCATTGTTGGTTGGGATGGGGATCGCAGTAGCAATTAGCGGGGTCGAGCCGACAAGGGAAAGTTGTGAGCTCGAAACGGCACCATGGCCGTCTGCGGAATGACCGGTAGACTCGGACCCAACTCCACTGGCCGTCGTGAGTACAGCTCCTTTTGTAACGGTGGGTTGAGTGCTGGTGTTTTCGCTACTCGTGACAGAAGCAGAGGATGAAGGCTCGTTCTCGGTGTCATCGCAGCTGAGGTCAAACAAGGGTGTGGTAGTCAGTTCACTGCCGACGATACCGAAGCTTACATTAGGTTTGTCGGGGGCAGCATCTTGAAGGGTGTACCACCTGCCTGCAAGTTAGCGAGTGAAGCGTAAACCAATAATCAAAGTCCGAAGTAGTGAGAGTTACTACTTCGAATAGCAGCCCACGCTTAAGAAGATTGCCGAGGCGACTGAGAATTGCAGAGGAATGGGCTTACCAAACGTTAATGTTACCAAACATAGGGCACCCAACAGTCTTCCAGAACTTCTCTGCGTTCTCGACGGACGGAACCGACTCTCCGCTGTCCTTGCCACTGACGGGGTGGCCTGTCTCGGTAACCCAGACCGGCTTGCCCCGGGCAGCAGCGCGCGTCTTGCCCAATGCATCCTGGAATAGCGACTTGCTCTGACCGATGGCGTTCGGCATCGTATCCTGAAAGTAGGGGTAGGCGTCCATACCAATCCAGTCAAGCGCGTTCACGACGACACTGCTAGACGAGTTGTCCCAGCCAGTCCACGTATCGACATGGCCGAGGAGGGCGTCCTCCAGGACGGTGCCGGCGATGGTTTCTTTGGCTTGCTTGATGTACTTGACGAGGACGTCCGGGTCCACGCCGGGATTGGATCCAGCCGCAATCCCCTGTGGCGAATTCCGGTACAGATCCTCGCTGCCAATCGAGATACCATCGACGATTCGGGCGAAATCGTCGCCGTATGTCTGGATGGCGACCTTCAGAGCATGGATCTCATTGGCAAAGGCGGCGTCCCCGGCGGATGTCCAAAGACCCAGCAGCAGCGAAGTCTCGGTTTTGATGGCAGCAGGGATCGCCGAGATGGGGTCGCTCGCAGTACCGCCTTGCTATGTGCTGATCAGTCTTGAAGGGCTCACGAGTAGCCTGGGCGGCAGCAAGAGTAGGGCGTCGCTATACCACCATGGTGTAGAGTCTGGCACTGGTCCATCCTGCGGTCCCTCTCAGACCAGCGGCGGTAGTGAACTCGGCTTCGAAATCCGCCTGCATCTTGGCAGCGCCGGTGGTGAAGGTAGAACCATAGTTGAAGCCAAGCTTGGCGGCGCAAACCCCGGGGGCGAGGGCTGCGAGGAGGGCGAGCGTATGCATGGCGGCAGTGAGTGGATGGATGGACTGAGAGGGAGGGGAGCTGGCCGACCCGATGGTAGGTAGGTAGGCACCAATGGCCCCCAGGGCAAGGGGAGGAGGAAGCACCGCTGCACAGAAGATATGCAGATGCCCTGCGGTACCACCTAGAAAGCGAGCACGGGAAAGAGCTACGTGGATGAAGGTATAATACCTTTATTTAAGCTAAGAAGGATGGTATATCGGTAAGTACCTAGGTACAAGTAGGTAAGTAGTAATAGATCAGTGGTGTAAATAACCACAATTAAGAAGGGCGCGAGAAGTAGGTACAGGTCATCTTGTAAAAGAACGACTTTAAGAATTAAGAACTGAAAATTAAAAATACACATAAATAAGGGATAGAGGGAGGGCCATGGAATGCGATATAATAATTGGCTCTTGCTTTTGGGTGTCGCTCCCTGCTCAAGTCCCTGAACCGATGATTTCCAGTTAACATACCTCTTACTTATGTTTCCAGCCCAGTCAGTCACACTTTAATCGCATTAACCTTTAGGTATGTCTTGCGGGTAATTATTTTGGTGCACTTGGGACAGATCAAATTCACGTACGGAGTACGTCGTCGTATCATTCCGACTGAGCCCAGCCTACCCCTGACCGCCCACTGTACACCGACATGTATACCATCATTTCATCGTACAATACGTCGTATTCTTCGTCCCAACCAAGCGAACACATTACAGAGTAAAATATCATTGCGAACCTCGTCAGACGCCGCGAAGCGCAAAATCAGTACCCCAACGCCAAACCTAAAAGCCTGAAATAGCCCATCAGACATGCATCCAAACTCAACAAATCACCACCCCTCTCTACGCGCTGCGACCCTCGCGGTATACGCACTATCGCCAGTCACCAACCTGTCCGATTTGAAAACCCTCATCCAGAACCCTGGTGTCGTGCATCAGGATGGCCCCACAAGGCATTGCCCACCTTGACTTGCGTCGAGTTCCTGTGGTTTTGTGGCGCCGCCGCCGTCCCTACCCTCGATGCGAGACCAGCCCCCTCATCACCATGTAGATTGCCCCCGTCGTAGGCATAGTGCTGCGGCCCGGCAGTCCCTATGTCGCCTCGGTCATCGTACGGGGTGTAGGTAATGGGGTGATCTGAAGATCCCGGTCCTGCCCTTTCGTTGTGTGGCTGCGATTGGAATGTTGAGTCTCGATACGGATGCGCCGGTCTTCCGTGCCCACTTCCCGGGTTAGGCTGGGCGTTTGCTATAAGCCCAGCGCTCTCCTCCGGCATAGGGTCTCCAGGTGCACCAGGCAAGCCGAACGTACTCCGGCGAAACTGAGACGCGATCGGCAGGTGATCTGTACTTTTGCCGTCAGGATTACTCGGCATCGGGTAGCTTGTATCGGCTTTGAGTTGATAGCTTGGGTCTTCATGGCGGCGCTTAGCTCCTACGAACAGCCAGCGGATTCCTCGGCCAAAAGCCTTCGCAATATCCCACAGGTTGATAGTGTCACCTAGAGCCCTGAGGGCTCCCCTCCGGGGCCCATGTTCATTTTCTCGAGGTGGTATGCCGATCGAGGGATTAGGACTGGGATAGAAAGTAGTCTTGGCGCCCTCTTTGTACTGAGCGTAGGGAAAGGACCATACGTGAAGAATGGCAAATAGGGCCATCTCGACGCAGAGAAGCAAACTGGGGATACCAACCTTCAAGTCGGGATAAGCGATTTTCTCGGTGGGGCTCACAAGGTGAAGCGTGGATGAAGTGGCCAGTGAAATAGCTATTGTCTGCCAGAAAGACAAAAAGACGACAAGCTTGATGGCCAATACTTTCAAGCCCAGCTTGTGCTCGGCCAATGGCTGCCTGAACTGTGAGTAATACTGGAGCAGGCAATACATAGCGATTGTGACCGCAACGGCCTCGATTGCAATGACCTAAGCCGAGAGAAAGATTGGGTCAGCAGAATCCCGAGATCATCGTTAGTCGGTCGGAACTTACCCAAACATGAGCAAATAAAGGGCTGTTAGAGCTCTCACAGTACCGATCGAAATGCTGTGTGACAACGGCAACGATGGTCATGGCAACGCGTATGAAACAGTACTGGTAGACGCCGACCCATACTATATTGAACCAGGTCAACCCTGATTTGGGTGTTCTCCAACAGCCACGCTGCCCGCCGCAGCACTTGGCGAACCAGTTCACGGGTATGAGCCAGGGCTTAATAGGCTGCAGCTGGCGGAAAAACTGTTTCTGCTCATGAAGATCGGGTGCCACGAGGTGACACATGAGAGCGAAGAAAGACGCGATAGCGAAAGCTTCGTAGGCCTCACTTATGACCTGGAAGTATATCGCATGCCAGTAGAACCGAAGGGAGAGGAAAGACGACGTCGCATATATGGGCACCATGAAGAGGATGCGGATAATACTGTCATTAATTAGTCTCGCTGCTACCAACAGTCCACGGGAGTAAGGGGTGCGCGCACTGTTTTTGCTCGCGGGGTTTCGTGTAATTGAGCGCATGTTGGCTTATGAGATAAAAGCTCACGATATAGGCGACTATCGTGGAGCCTCCAGCAATGATGAGGGCCAGCTGGTGAAAGGTCAAGTCCCCGGCGAGCGCCTCCTCCGACCCAACTATATCAGAGATGAACGATCAGCATGCTGAGCCCACTAGAACCTAGATAGCAGCTTGGCGCTGCGGCTGTTGGCGTGGAGAAGGGCCATGCCAGCGAAGCTTGGTTTTCTGGGCAGAATACGTACTGCGCATATCCTCCAAAGTCGAGTTGCATGTTGTATTCCAGAAATCCGAGCCCATTTTGTCGCGCGCAACGGTATACGAGGGCTTCAAGCAACCGAAGTGCGGCGATCAACACCACAAAGGCCGATTTGAGATGCGCAATCGACCTCCTCAAGACTTGGGGCAGTTGCGATAATAGCGGCCGGCGCTCCGCTACGCTCTAGATGCGGTTGCAAGGTTTGCGCATGTGCATGGGCTGTTGGCAGCCGCGGCAGTCGATGAGGGACGTCGATCGTGTTTCGGCGTTCCGGAGCAGCGGTGCGGTCGAGCAAGCAAGGCGCAAGGCGCAAGGAAGTACTTCGAGTAACTACCCGAAGGCGGACGGCAAACGGCAAACGGCGGGTTGTTGGTCGGGAGATGGCGCGCGAGCAGGCTCCGAATGGCTCATGGAGTGGTCGACATCAAGTCGAAGGCAGCTTCAGAAAAAGTTTGTAATGATGGAGATTTGAGGATTCAAGGACGGGCTGGACGGAAATGAAGGAGCGGCAAGGTAATGTAATTCAAGGGTCGAGACAGGTGCTGCTGCCAAGCCGCCTTGGGCGTTGCCAATGCCACCCTTCAGCGCATACGGTGGAGTCGTTCCCGCAGGCTTAGCAGTAGGTACCTAACCTATGAAGCCGAGGCGGGTGGCGCTAGGGGCGTGATTGGCCAGCGCATTCCTAGAGTGTGCCTGATCTGGAACCCATTGTGCCGCCAATCTGGACCCTAGGTACCTTAAGTACCTAGGTAAGTACCTGCTTCAGGCACAGGTGACACAGGTCCGGACAAGTGGACAGTGGAAGTGCGGGGCATCGGGCATCGGGCATCGTATACTCCTGGTACCTATTGAGCGCTTATCTTAGGTAGGCTGGCCGTTGCACTGTCCAGCCAGCCAGCTTGCGCAGCCGTGACGACGTGTGGCTGAGATTTGAACAACACGAGTCCTATTTACAAGTACCTAATTCAACCAATTCAACCCGGGCGCGGTAACGTACCACAGCCTCAGCTGATTGGTATAGACAACTACGGAGTACTACGGAGTACCCGGTTGTTCACCGGCGTTTACACCAGTGTACGGAGTACCTATTTCGACGTGCCTCGGATGTATACGCACCTTAGCGAAACTCCATGTGCAGCGTCCCCCTCCTTGCCGTATCCCAAACTTCGATGAGCCCGCCGGCTACAAGGCAAATGTATAGAACTCATTAATCGCAGCCTGGAGATTGAACGTCTCGATGGTGAGGCTTAAATTCTGCTCTGGGTGTATGCACACCCGCTTGCACGCCCTTCGGGTCACCCTTGCAAGTGTGACTAATACATGGCAACCGATCTCGCATTCAAAAGGGAAACCGTCTTGATATAGATAAATTCCACGTGGGTTCGTGATATGTAAAACCCCAGAGAGTGTATATAATCCCAAAAGACTGACGCCCATACCACCACCCTCGTTGCCATATTCTGAAATCAACATTGTAACGCCGCGGTCCGGACTCCGGAGCTCGCATCACCAACTTACATACATCCAAGTTAGCACGTCCCAGCACTCGATCCAACATGGCGACCATTTCAACTCCCACTGCTCTCCTCCTCATCGATATCCAGCAAGGGTTCAGCGAACCGCCCTACACCGGAAGATCAACCCCGGACTTCGAAGCCAACGTCACCAAACTGCTGGCGGCATTCCGCGCAGCAAAGAACACCCATGTCATCCACGTATGCCACCACTCCCGCCTCGAGGGCACCCCTCTCCACCCCTCACACCCGGGCGTGGAGTTCATGGACTTTGCGGCCCCGCGCCCGGGAGAACTAGTCCGATCCAAGGATGTCAACTCTGCTTTCATCGGCACCGACCTGGAGGGCGTCATCAGGGGTCTGGGGATTGAGAGGCTGGTCGTCGTGGGCCTGACGACCGGCCACTGCGTCAGCACCTCGGTCCGGATGGCCTCCAACCTCCGCGTCGTCGATCATCCGCACGGCGGCGTCGCGTCCGGCCACAACCCGACCGGGGAAATCGTCGTCGTCTCCGACGCAACTGCCATGTACGCTCGCTGCGTCGGCGGCAAAGAATATGATGGCGAGACGCTGCATACCATTAACCTGGCCACCCTAGACGACGAGTTCTGCCTCGTGCGCAGTACAGAAGAGGTGCTCCGGTTACTCGATGGCACAGATAAATAAATAAACAGTGACTAGGTGGAAATCACTCAAGGTCCAATGTTGCCATTTAATGAAAAGAAGTATAACTGGAGTATCACGAAAGAAGATAGGGTCTTCTCAGTACCAACTCGCGTGCAACGAAAAGTGCTAGGGTTTACGTGGTTGAAAAGAACACATCTTAGTGTTTAAAGACAAGCCCAAAACCCCTGTGCCACGTGCCCGCTCAAAGACGCCATCATCAGCACATTTCCTCATTCGTACGCATGTCTTACAAGCTGGTATTCAATCACCCGCTACTGGTGATCAGACTCGACGATCAAGAGGCACTTCTGGCTTGTCGTACCAAAGCTACCCGACAAATTATTGCTGCTAGTGAGCATTCCCCATTTCACACCAAAGGACCAACATCTCGCTGCTCTTTCTGTGACCGGTACCATATGTCAAGCCCGGGACTAACCCGTAATCGACCCCGAAACATATGTTCCTTTTTACTTGCTGTCTCAAGGTGCCGGAAGTTCTTGTTCCATATCCATTGGAGATTTGTAGGTAGTGCTCCATTAGGCATTCTTAGCTGTTGCACCGCGCCCCCCATCACCGACTTCATCGAGGAGCTTAACGCAGTGAAGCTCAGGAATGAGATGTGGCACCCACCATACCGCTTTGAGGGCCAAGGATTATATCCAAGCACACCCCCGCGCTGGCGAACGTCAGAGCCAGGCCATGGCCATCGAGTTGTTGTTGAACATAGCATTCGACCCTTCTTAAACGAGGAAACTGCCCTTGTGAAGCAGCCTCTGCTAGGCGGTGGAGGTCTTCCCACAAGCGTGCAGGCGCCGGAGTCCTCTTCGTGTCATTTAGCCGTAGTGAGACAATAGACGGAGGAAGCAGTCTGCATAAGCGGTTGTCATCTCCTGGTTGTTCATTCGTGTTGTTATATATAAATAATGAGTTGAGTGACACGTTTAGAAGGGCAGGAAAGCTTATTAAGCTAGGTATTGGCTCGGGGAGGGTTAGCTCAAAGGCGGAGGACCCGTACTGCCAGTCGAGCCGCATCGCTGTGAGGGTTTCTCGATGTCTACTGAGATATTGGATGATTTCGGAAGGCGGAGCGCAGTTTCTGGGTGAAACTAGATGAACTAAAGTTAGCGGTAAATGTCATTAATGTAAAGCAAAACGCCGTTTCCGGTTATTGCCCGTACAAAATTGTCGTCGACTTACGAGCGTCGTAGACAAACGTTTCAAGACCCGTGCAACGAGACAGTAGCGATTCAAGATTCCACCCTCTTAGTCTACACCAGGTGACACTAATATTTCGCAAGCTGGGGAAAAATACGTCTGAAAGTCCTAGACAATCACCCACCGAACCGCCATAAGAGTCGATGTTAAGAGTCGTCAGTGTAGATAAAGACATCTCAAGAATGCCACCTAAGCGGTGCCTTATTTCTCTACCATCCGCACAGATCTCAATGGTTTGAAGAGGGATGCGCAGAAGGCCGGCAGCCCTCAAAGCTGATACCGGCATGGGGGAGTACGGTATACCAGCTGGGAGATAGAGTCGAGCCAAGTTGGGCAGACAGGAAAGGAGCATGGTTACCAGCTCATCGGCGCCAGGGCGACACGGCCGAAGTGAGGGTTGGACTGATAAGTCTCGGAAAGGCTGAAGAAAATCGGAGAGGTTAATGCCACGAACCCGGGCCGACTCTTCCAACGCAGCCCTGACCAGTTCATAGTTAACAACGGCCAGCAGCTCGTGGCTAATATACAGTCCCCGGACCAAGTTGGCCAGATCGGGGCGCAGTGTCACTGTTCGGAGGAAGGAAGTGAGTCGCCCGGTCCACCTGTCTGGCTTTGAAATCGAAGAGCTCCCGTATCCAGGGATAAATTCATGGTAGAGGACGGCTTGGGCAATACTAAGAAGTCGCTTCGAGACCAAACAAGTGGAATACAGTGCTTGGAGGTCCAAATAATACCAAGGCGGCTGAGGATAATCTTTGGATTGTAGCCTAGTGAAGGAGACTTGCGGCATCTCACCTGGCCCAGGGCAGTGTCGGCGTAAGTTGCCCAAGATTAGCAAAAGAATCTCAGTTGGAAGGTTTGAAAAAACCGGCGGGTGAACCGGCGGGTGAAAAGACCGGCTTAACCCCATGATTCCTCCCGAACAGACGGACATGTTGGGTTCAAGTGAGCGTGGAGGGAGTGGTGGTGGGCGTGGAGATAAGAAAGCGGCCCAAGAGAGAAATAAAACGGCAAGGCGTGATGGTCAGTATCATAGAACAAATACATGTCTGCGGGCCCTAACTAGCAGGTACCTCTAAGTAGGTAACGGGCATGACATGTACTTAAATACCTGTCTAATGAGCATCTGTATCGGTTCTGGTACCTATGTTGACCTGCCAAGGGACCCAGGTACGTTCCTTGTTTGCCACCGTGGCTATATTGGCTTACAGCAAGGCACATATTCCTCAAAGCCATCCCTCTCGTGGGAGGCGATTGCCTGGCCTTTTATATACAGAACCTCCCTTCCTATGCCTTAACCCTGTACGCGTGAGTTTGTTGCCCTGCGTCTATTGGCTATTAGGAATCGCCGGGCCTGAGAATAAAGCTATTCCAAGCCCTCTACTAGAGCCCTTGTGACATTAGTTGACATATCCGGTCCCTCACGTCACACGAACCAAGCGAATCCTTGAGCACAACAACCACCGTTACAGTTTCTGGAAGTAGATAAATGGCTGATGTAGTTCCTAGCATAGGCATCATAGCTGATATTCGTTTAGTGGAGCCGTTCCTGTACGCTGGTCGGTATCTTTACGAAAGAAGAGCTCCTGAAGTAGTGTCACGGAAAAACGACGCCGTTAATACCGTGTTGGTATTAACGACTATACGCGACAAGCAGCAATTCCATTACTTAATACAGCTCAAAATATATGCAATAACGAGGAAATCACGGCCACTGGTCTGGTTCTTATGATCAAGAATTAGTTGGTGTGTTTGGGTGCGTCCTCTTTGCGTGCTCTCGATTCGAGGAGTCGGAAAGGGTTTTCCGGCAGGCATTAGAGATTCGGCTCCGCAACGTCGCCAAAGACGATATACTACTCGCTCACAGGTATCAGAACACTGTCCTGCTCATATCAGGCCAAGGCCAATTCCAAGAGGCTTTAAAGTTGCAGAGATAAACGCTTGAAACCATCGAAAAGAACAGCAGTTCACTCGACGAGACGTGACTTCCCATGACCATCATAACATGGCTCGAACTCTCGAGGCATCAGGAGATTTCGACCAAGCACTACGGCTTCACTTCAATCAGGGTGATGAACTCGGAAATGGGTTAAGGACCGAGATGAGCGAATCAGGTGCAGTGGACCTTTATGCAATAGGAAACTGTCATCTTGCTCTTAGCGACCGCGACAAGGGCAGCCAGTATCACCCTTGAGCTCTGAACGCCCGACGGCAGCTAGTAGGAGAGCACGGTTTCTATCATGGGATGTCTCTCCAAAAGCTAGGGCGTATACTCTATAAGTTTTGGGATTACTCCTCTGCTCTCGATGCGTGCTAAACGGCCGTAGATATATTCAAGGTAGCCCGTATCGCCCAGAGTGAACTTTGTCGCACACTGTACCGCTTATCTGTAGTCGAACATCAGCTGGACCGAACAGATGAGGGAGAGACACATTCGAGAGCCGCTTGGAAATTGAGATCGGACATCACAGAAGAGGCTTGTTTGCTATCTCTAGACCTCTAGGAGGGAGCCGAGTCTGCTGCAGCTGGCTTTGACAAGCTCGTCATGTATATTCACGCTTAATTATAAGCTGAACATAGTTTTTACTGGGTGTGCTGCCCTTTATTGCGTGTGTTAGATTTACGGTGCGTATTTTTATGTTAACCACTGACCGTTGTGTGTGAGTGGTTGGGCACAAGGAGTATCTTATGTTGTGTATTGTTGTTACTATCAACACGGTAGTAACGGCGCCGTTTCTCCGTAACACATTATGTACTTAGCTGGGTATACAGCCTTCGTGTAAGAGTTTTTCACCTTCAGCGTCAGCCAGAAAGAGAAACACCTATATTTCTGCTGAAATGACAGGACACAAGATGTTGAACGAGGGGTGCTACATATATCACACTGCTTGAAGAGTTTGGTAAGTATTTGGGATCGTTTCTCGACTTAAAGCAGTCGTATTGTGGATTCTAACCCTCTAACATAGACCTACCTCAGGTAACCGTGAATATTTATCTGCAGTACGTACATGACAGAACTTTTCATTGATAGTTGGACCCTAGATACGAGAAAGCAAGTTGGGTTAGAATCTAGTGGCTGATGAACTGAATGTTTGTACGGGCACCCTCAGACTTCACTCTAGTATCATGAGGGTTAGAACTCATTCCTCACTGATTATTTTCGAATGTGTCGTTCTCGCAACAGCAAATATCTAAGTATACTGGGATCCGTCAACGCTCTTAAACAAGTTCTCCCAGTACAACAGGTAATCGTCAAAGCTGCCGTGCCCGTCTCTCGACTTAGCTTTTGTCGCTTTAGACGCGAGGTGACTATTCAAATTTAAAATGATGAATAGATGGAAAGGTTGCTACATTCCCTTATTTCATTTCGTCGTTGAACACTAAGGACGTTCGCAAGTGGCTTGAATACGCACAGTACAACTACGCGATTTGAACCGTTCTAGTCCGCCTCATAGCCAGTCTAGTTCTGGTCCCCAGGCGCCATCGCGAAAACTCATGGAAACATGAAACGGTAATTTGCCTAACTAACTACTTAAAATCCCAAGTTACGCCACCCCCTCTTGGCGAAACCAACAAGACAAAGTCTAGCCTGAGGGAAGCCGTCTTGGATATTTATCCCAAGCACGTAGGATTATACTTCCTGACACTCAAATTTAAGTAGACTTGCATTAGCCTTCTTCCCGACATGACTGACCCCGGGCGGTGGGTAGGGCAGCACACCCTCGGCCCGTCTGTGCGGCGCGGCGCGAGGAAATAAGAAGAAACCTGGATGCCGGTCAATCCGGGATCCCGCTGGCCAGCCGCAGCGCCTGCATGCCTGCATGCACACGCGTCCCGGTACCCAAAAATCTCAAGTCGAACCTGCGCGAGCCCAGCATGGTTTGCATATATACCTACAAACATTGCCTCCGTATCGAGGATTGATAGCATACAGTATGGGCGCGGTGACAACGTGGCACTCCTGGTCCATCAAACCCCCGTGATATAGGTAAGGGGTTGAGGCGCCCCAATTGGGATCCTGTCCATCGAGCCCTCCCCTCGCTTAGAGCCGAACATCCCTGCATCAATCCTCGAAAACCTGTGAATACGAACTGATCTGACGGTGTGACTGGCCCATCCACACCACTCTTATGAGACCAGGGTAAGCTCATATAGCCTATACAAGTAACGTTTGTTAAGTTGCTGAAAACAATGCAGATTATCAACCAATTGTAATGATGCATGCTCGAATTTTTATCGTTTAGAGCATCGTTGAGTATACCTACTCAGATTTGCTACCACTTGGGTATATAATCTGAGCCGCCCCATACACACCTTCAACGATAGGCGTGGGCTGGGCTGGGCTGGGCAGCACGGCACAGCTACTAGCATATACAAGGGATGAAGCTTATAGTGAATAGCATGCGGCAACTCACGTGTAATACCCAACTTAAATCTTATATACTTGATTAATACGGATCAGATAGGTACCCACTGTCCAAGGCAAGGTCAGCTCTGGAGGCAATCCGTGTAATTGTTTGCGAGCACGCCACGATTTCGGTGAGGGCGATGGTCTGAGGTCCGTAAGTATTACCAGTGGGTTATGGTCTGTTAGGTACATCTGTAGATGGAAGGTGGTTGCGCGAGTGATGTGTGCTAAACTGACAGAGTAGCTGATCCTTAAGCTTGAACTTCACTGCCGCATCGAGGCCCGCTGTACTAGATACATGAGGTACCTATGCTGCCTCGTTATCTCTCACAGTAGTGGACGAGATGTTTGGGAATATCAAATAAACGATCCAAACTATGAAAAACGGCGACTGTATTGCTGCTGTCGTAACAGGATCATAGAATCTACATATACTCTGCCAGTCGGAATATATTGAGGACTGTAGCCGTTAAGGCGCATTTACTGGTTGAATGATTATTCCTTGTTCACATGTCGCGGGCTAGTTGCTACCCGGCTGGCAGGCATTTGTTGCGGTGCCCAGGCTCACGCATCGAAATCGGGTGCAACAACGAAGATACTAGATATAAATGCTGAGGTCCTGTTCTTAGAGCCGATAAGCGAGTATGGTTCACCCTCAAGAGAGAGGCCTGAGTTATCTACACCATTGCTACTCTACGAACATGCGTGAAGCTATTGTGATCTATTTGTAAGTCTCGCATTGGTTTGCGCGGCTACCCTTCCCATCGCTTTATATACCGTTATCAAAACCCAAGACCCGCCGTGTAACCCAAATTCAAAGTTGCGTTAAAATTTCCGTTTCTCCATACATTCCCATCTAATAATAGTAATCCGAGTGTCCGCATAGGCAATCCCGTAGATGCGCTTAATAAAACTCAGGTGGCATTACAACAT
Source organism: Xylaria palmicola (assembly GCA_022385595.1). Taxonomy (NCBI): domain Eukaryota; kingdom Fungi; phylum Ascomycota; class Sordariomycetes; order Xylariales; family Xylariaceae; genus Xylaria; species Xylaria palmicola. Next base: position 616,715 of record MU281341.1, read on the forward strand.
GTTCGAATTGAGGATGACCGAGCTGATTCGATATGCTCATTCTGCGTGTATAAATGTGTGGCTTTGCTCCTAAATTTCAATGTCCCCAAACGCCGTCCTGGTATCTCGCAAGGAAATATGCAATGCAATGACCGAAAAAGAAACGGCTAGAAATCATGCTCTTTAATGGTCTCTCTCCTCCGAATGATACTCGTATCAACTACCAAGCTTTTAATTATCTGGCGGATCCGGGTTGGTAGTCCGCAGCACTTTTCTGGAATAGTCTTGGTTGTCCTGCAGAGTGTTGATGCTTTCTCGACTTTTATTCTCGAATCGGCTGTATATGTTCGTAGCGAAGGGGTCCATGCGAGGGTCGTGAGGCATCAGTCGACTATTTCTTCGACCAGTTGATGTATTTTCTCCATCCCATACAGAGGCCATGGCAGTTGTCGGTGTGCTCATCATGCCTGCGGAGCCACTTAGGTGACTATGGGGTCTCGAAGCGAGCTCTTCTTCACGCTGGCGCTTTTTATGTTGGAAGTAAAAGAAGACAGCTATGGCTGCGGCAATAGCAGCAAGGGCTATTACACCAATTGCAATACCAGCAGTGGCACCAGCACTGAGCCCGTGACTCGAGGTACTAGAACCGGATGCAGCACCAGCAGCGGGCGTGGGTGTCACGGTCACTGTTTCTAAGCTGATAGTCCCGCCAGCCGTTATGGTCTTGACGGAAGTAGTAGGGTTCGGAGGCTCGGTGGTGCTAGCATTGTCCTCCGTGCTTGTGCTAGTGGTTTTTGTATTGGTATCCTGAAATATGATAGTTAGCGGAACCGTCCTTAGAAACGCAGCCATATGAAATATAAACAAAATATCAAGGAAATAAAGGAAAACATGAAGGTATAACTGGTCTAGCTAGCCATACAGATGAAGAAGTGCTTGAAGTTGTGGTAGTCGAGTCGACTTCTGAAGTAACAGTACTCGATGTCTTCACAGTCGTGGTAGAAATTTGCGCCTGGATTCAGATACAGTTAAAATGTAACGTCATTTCCACCAGACTGGATAGCTGTGGGAGACGGGTGTAACAATCCGGGTAATATTGCTCAGGTAAAGATAACCACCCAGTAAAAAATTTACAGAGAGAACTTACTGTGCTAGTAGATGTTGAGCCGCCTGTCGTGCCTGAAGGTGCTACGCCCAAAGCGATGTATCCATATAGTCCGTCGGCTCCGCAGGTGTCCTGCGGCCAGCCAGGACATGTATCGCTGCATTCGTCGGTGTCTACCTGTTCCGACTTTGCAGGCACATAGTTACTGCACCAGCAGTTGTGATGCTGAAGAATGGCGAAAGCAAATGACTTGCCAAGGCAATAATCGTGGCATAGGCCGTTCGATTGGTATATGCTGCTGTCTTCACGATGGTTAGATTGACAGAGCAGCAACGGCTGTAATCAGAAGGGACGTACATGTGGATGTGCTACCAGTGTTGATGCTTGCGCAATACTCCATGCTCAGGGACTGAACGAGTTGGAAGCCGGGTATCAACGCGACGACGGCCACATAGGGCCATGGGTATCGCGAGCGAGCCATGGCGTGAGTAGTGAGGGGAATAGCTGTGAATCCTGGGGGGCGTGAGAGGCCGCATTAGCCAGCGTCATTAAGAATATGAAGAAAGTGCAGCTATTAGCTTGCAAGGCTCGTGGAGACAACTTGGGGGCAAATCAGAGATTTCGAGGCAGACAAAGCCAACAGCAGCTACTTACGATGGACTATCGAGGAGTGTAGCGGCACAATAGGAACAGTCCCGTAGCGAACCAACTACTTGCGGGGGGGTGGCTACGACTGGATCACAAATAACCGAGAGAACAATGGTGGCGGTTGACCATTGTCGTGAGGGAGCCTAAGTCGAGGCTAGGGGCAGGGTCAACGGCCCTCGTCGTCAAAGACGTCCCGGTGAGTCTCGAGAGAGAAGCGAGCCGCCGGGCCTCTGGATGGCTGCGTTCGAGGCCGGGACGGACAGCTTGGAGCAGCTCGTGGCTCGTGGCTCGTGGTAGAAGGGGAGGTGAGGACGGCAGCTGTGCAGCCGTGCAGCTGTGGTCTGGATGTCTGGAGGAATAAGGGACACGGGAGCGACCGGTTGGCGGAGAGAGAAGGGAGAAATGTGAAAGTCCGGAACCAAGTGGCGGGCCCAATTGGTCTAGAGTTGTTCCCAGCTTGGGCGCTGTGAGAGGTAAAAGGACGGAGACGAGACAAGGGAACCTGATGGAGGGATGGATACGGCACGGTACAGCGGCAGGTACAGCGGTAGGTACGGGTACAGCGATACAGCGGGATGGGATGCTGCTACGGCAACAGGAAAGAGGTCGTTGGGTACTTGTAGTAGTACTACGTACGTGTACAGTGCTGGCCGGGTTGGCGGCCTACCTTTCCTCGTTGAAGGAATTACGACCCAAGTACTCCGTACTCTGGTACCTGGACGGGGAGGGAGGTATCGTGGACGGCGATGTGGGCGGATCACTATACTATGTACTCCGTCCGTACTTGTAGACTGTAGTACGTACGCACTCATGTGCCAAGCATGGAGAAGGGTCGACGGGGCGTCGTGGTTTCAAGAGGTGGGTTCAATCAGAGACAGGAAAAAAAATTAACACGCAAATAACACGAATGTTTGATGCTGGGCTTGCTGGGCTTGCTGGGCTTGCAGGGCTTGTAGGATTGACAGCTTGCAGGTGCATGGCAGATCTTTATTTGGCACCGACAGACGAGGGCATGGGATGGGATGCAGTACGGAGTACTGTGGGTTTCTGTGGGCGTTCCGCGCAGAGGACAGTGCTGTGCACAGTCAGGCCAGAGCCAATGCGGGATAGCCGGGTGGAGTGTACACTAAGTAGAACCCGGTTAATACAGTATTACTATCTACTAGTAAGGGCAAACACGAGGTGCGGGTAGATGGAGGATGGTCACCCGTCCGATAACATTGTCAACATTTCAAAAACAGTATTCATACGTATAATTAAAAAGGAGAAGAAGAAAACAGCAGAAAAAGGTGAGCCGACGAAAGAGAAGAGAATGAAGAGATGAAGAGAAATGGAGACGCCAGATAAAAGAATTGGAGGCAGAAGACAGACAGACAGACAGGCGGCTGCTTGCTTGGAATGAGTGGTGAACGCCAAAATGCCTGCGTCCTGTGTACTTAAGTACCTAAGGTATGTATAGGAGGTACGTACGTATCTTAGGTAGGTACTATGTAGAGCTGCCGAATGCCGGCACAGTGCAAACCGGAAGCTGAGTTCACAGGCCGGGACCGTACCAAGTTCGCTTATGTATAGTAGGCACTATTCCAGATAGCACTCTCCAGGTTGTTCCTGTTCCTGTCCAGGCACAGGGGGGGCGGATCACCTTAATGCTATGTGCTAATTAGCGGGGCAGCCACAAGCTTCAGGTGCTGTGCTGTGATTGAAAATTCGCGATGACCTCATTCTCCTGTCTGGGAATAGCGGATAGCGCGGATCTACATAGTACGTACACGGCCATACGCGGGCCATAGTATATGGTACCCATACCAAGTACCTACTTTACGGAGTATGGAGTATACACCTGGGCACCACCCTCTACTCCGTACAAGTACGAATACCAATACCGGTACCGTAGGATGACAAAAACAACGGCGGATATGTGCCCTGCTGTTGTTGGTCCGCGCCGCCTGATTAAGCGCTAGCTACCTGAAGTACCGTACTGTAAATGTTATGGCGCAGCCACGTACCACAAATATGCGGGCCATCAAGTCCCGACAATGTTCGGCTGAAATATAAATATAAGGTAAGGTGCACGCCGAGTGCTAATGGCGTCATCACCACCGCTGACCCGGCACAATCTCATAAATGCGACGATACTAGGAACGTTGGTGCGTGTCGGTGTTTCAACTGAAGAGTCTGTCCAAGCCGGCGAGGGCATCCGTTGACATTGATGGGTTGAGCGCTGCTGCAGAGATCAAAGTGCTGCGAAGCCTCATCACCAACGACGGCTCCGATCGGAGGTTTTACGTAGGCGGGACCAGCATGCGTACGGAGTACCGACCAAGCCAAACCGAACCAAGCCAAGCCAAGCCATGGCAGACGATGCGTGCTTGGATGCTAAACTAACGTACTATCTATTAGGCACTCTTGTTTTAGTGCTGTCGCTTGGGGACGCCGTCGTCGAAACGAATGCTCCGAGCAGCTCCACACAGTTGGCGAGGTTCTTGACAGCCGTGCCCTCTCTCTGCGGACTTAAGGGATATTAAGTTACTTAGGTATATAACACAGGTGCCTACATCATGTGTGCCTGCCTGGTATGCCGCCTGGTCGACAACCGGGCTGGATGCTCTGTCGACCATCTTGACTCGGCGGCCGTTGCCGAGCCTGTGTTCGTCGAGATGCCGCGCATCGTCCTCGCGTGAGACATGCAGCGCCGAGGGTATCGGTGTGTCTGTCGAAGTGTCTCGCCACTGGCCACTAAGACCGCAGGCCAACCCTCACTCAGTCTGTGCTGTCTCGTGATAGCTGCATTCCGTACCTAGATGGTCTCGTATCACGCCAGGCACCACGCCATCGTCCCGCAAGCCGACAGCTTGCAGCAACAGACTAGATAATGCGTCCGCCTTGGTGCGGTTCTGAACATACAAGTAGCATGGTGTCCTGTTCACCGCCGTGGCGGCGGGCGCTCCGGCCTGAACGAGGCCGCCCCTATCGTTGTTGCCCTTGGCCGCGCCCGGCTGATGAAGGCGGCTTCAGGAGCCAAACTGTCAACATTCGCTATACCACCCTGCGTGGGGGGATAGTCCGCTGACAGCCACAATACGAACTGACCCCGCGCGAACCTCCCAGCCCCCTCTGATTTTCTCGGGTGAGTCCATACATACGATTGGCTCTTGCTGAGCACGCCCGTAGCGCTTATCCTGTTGATTGTCGATGCACATTGGGGTAACCCGAGGGATTGGCAGGAGGCGTCAAATCAACTTCATCCATGGGTGCATGGGATGCTTCGATGGTATTGTGACCTGGGGAACTGGTGTCGATGCTGTAAAAGAAATCGAGCCCAGCCAACCCCAGTGGGTTCTTCTGCATGCCCCTCGTTACGTCCAATAAGATGGATGTTGTCGTGAACTGCTGTTGAAGCTCCTACAAGCCCGTCTTTGCGCGGTTTGATCTCCAAGGGTCGTCGTAGCTGAGTCCCAAGATGGGTTCCCCCCCATCCACAGATTACCGAAGCTTGGCACCATACCCTGCTCTACTTTCATCGTTGGCGGCGCACTCACATCTCGACGACTGTTCCTCAGGACTAGGGGACCAGAATGAATCAGTTCTCGTAGGTACCACTCAACTGTTATTGTCACGTGGAAACTGAGGCCGAGTTCGCACTTCCGAATCTCACAAACATCTAACGTCGATAGTTATCAATAGTGCGGTTACTTGGGAGCACTATATATTAAGAATCGGTGCTTAGCTCACCCTGGTCTCTGCCGTGATTGAATAGTTGAACATCGAGGTCTCTGTAATGAGCGACTCATACCCTTCGAATAAACCCGTGAAAAGGGGGTATTTTAAGACGACAAGACTCGGTCAAGTTGAATAGGCGGCCCGAACGATCACGCGTTTTTGCGAGCTTACTGAGACACAAAGGTGGGTTCCAACAGTCGAATCAGAAGAACATGCAGCTACTTACGCCTTGTTAAGATCTCATTTTGAAACCGGCCTCCCAAATCTTGGTACTCATAGATCTATCTTATCCGGTTCGAAACAAAACGGATTATGCTGGGGTCTGAACTTGGTGCATGATATGTTCTGGTTACCGGTGGCACCCTTGCGACGCTTTAATTTCAGTGGCAATGTGGACCAAGATGGACGCCTCCCTATCCTGTCATGAATCAGTCAAAGAGCGCAGATGATCGCCGACGGGGGCTCATGATCGTGCGGGCAATTTTGGATGATGACCTTGTCGGCGATGATGCTCCGCTCAGCAGAGTTCGAGCACTACACGCAGAGGCTATGGGCGATAGAAACACTATATCCGCCTATCACCGCTTTACCGGTCAAGTGCCCTCACGAAAATCACAGTTCGATGATACATTTCAACGCTTAAAGGGTCTCGCCCATTCTCTAGTCGCGAGATGCAGCTCTAGGTCGCCGTGTTAATATTACCGAATACCCCTCTTTAGATACTACAATAACCAAGGGGTAGCTAGTAATTGACCCATCCGAAGAAAAAACGTTGTTGATGCTAGTGGGTAGAGCCTACGTTCCCACCAGGTCGAGCCACATGAGGGTACCATTGGGATCGGGTTTGCGTAATCGGTTGCGGTGTTAATCGTGGTGCAACGGTTTACAGGTACCCAGGCAACCTAGTTAGGTAACTAGATTGATCCATGGCATTTAACTTGGCAAGGGATTGTTGATCGCGTACTCCGTACACTAGATAGAACGCGTAGAGTGATTCATTTGCCTAAGATGTGGCTTGCAGGTTCAACCTGTGACGGGAATGTCTTGCGGCAGATATTGTCTCCTGGAACGTTCCAGTGAATTTCCGGGTATCGGGAGAAGCAGTGATGCCACGTTTTTCCAAATACCATATGATCCTACAATGCTGTTTCAGGCAGCGGGCGAACAGGTCGAGTGCTGGATAGTCCAGCTTCCGCGTGGTGCGTGATAGTGGCGACTCCGAAATAAGGATCTTCACTTCGGGCTCGGTTGGTGGTGTTAGCGCCGATCCATTGCAGCATCTCTAGCCCAGGGGACGGCTCCCCACTGGACAACGGCCATCGTCGCTTTCTGGGGGGGCCTTGGCAACATGCCAGCGATTGCAGGAGTCCGGTTATAACGTTTTTGTCCCCTCATCTCGGGTTTACTCACCCAGATTAACGTCGTCTGGGGGCCTGGGTAGGAGTGATGCTGGCCAAGGAGCGAGACTTTCGACGAGTCCAGCCTAGGAGAGTCATAGCTCAGCGAAAAAACAAAACAAAGAGATGATAGATAGGCTGCGTTCAGCGGTAAATAGACGGATGCTATTGGCCTTTAAAATGTCAAACGAAACTTCTTATAAAACGCCACGAACCCCTTATTTTTATTGCCCAGTAACAAACAAAAAAACCAACGGCAAAGTAGTTGGGAGATTAGCGCCGCATAGGCAAACTGTGAGGTTAGGTACGGTAACTTACTTAGTTAAGCTGTTAAAACTACAACATGTCCAGCCCTATACCGTAGTTAGGGGGTACACTGCTCCAATCTGCCATATTAGCTCGATCGTTGGTGTTGGTCTACGAGATCGTAAATATAGAATCTGCTAGCAAGCGGCCATTAGGTAGCCCATTCCCAATATGTCCAAAGTGTATGGGGAAGGCTGATTACTATTCGACAAGTCACGACGCCGCCAACTTGAAAAAAAATGACCAGATATGGGGATTTTGAGGATGGAAAATGATAGTTCACAAACAATAAATCAAATAGTATACCTCTCAATGCTATATAACTCGACTTGTTTAGCTCTTGGTAGCTATTTAAACAATACTACATACAACATTGGTGCCAGCCATGATATCAACAGTATCAATCGTAAACATCACGCTATATAAGCCAGGAAACGAGCCTGCGCACAATCGGGAAGAAATAATGCAAACACAACCAGTGGATCTCTGAGACCGTGTGCTCCAAGACATGTTCCCAAAAGATTGCGAATGAAAACGCCAATGTCCCTATCGAATGCGGTGGATGCGAACCCAATCCCGCCCATCCTCTTCCATAAACGCCGAACGCTCTCGCTCAGCTCGCAGTGACATCACAACGCGCGTGGCCATTGCCACAATCCCCCGCAACCATCATCTTCCCCTGGCAGGCGACCCCTTCGTGGGCGTCCCGTGCGCGGGGGATCCCCTCGCCGGGGACGCCTTGACCGGGGACCCGGTGGGGCTCGCCTCGCGCGAGCTCTTGCTCTCCAGCACCTCGACCATGGCGCGGACGCGCCTGACGGGGCTGCCGCTGTTGCCGGCCTTGCGCAGCTCGTTACCGCCGCGGAGGTTGCTCTCGCTCCGGAAGTCGCCACTATTCTGCAGCTGCGGAACGGCGGCGGCGGCGGTGGAGGCGGAGGCGGAGGCGGATGCGTCCCCGCCTCGCGGCGTCTTCTTGTTCCCGCCGCGCGCCGACGGGGTGCCCGTGAAGATGGGGGTGATCTGGAGCGTCGACGTGCTCCCCGACGGGCGCTCGTACCGTATCGCCTCGGCCGACAGCACGTCCGCGTCGCTGTGTTGCGAGAATATCGACACGGGCGTGTGCGCCGCGCTGCGCGTCGCGTGTAGTTCGGCGCCTAGCTTGTCGATTTGCTCCTCGAGCGCCGAGGATAGCGGGCGCGGGTTTGATCTGGGTATGTGAGGGTGGTGGAGGAGCGGCGGCCGTCGAGGCACGCTGTAGTCCGGGGTGCGCGGTTCGGCGCGCGATGGCGGGCGTGGGAGCGGCCTTGTGGGTGTTTTGGGGGGTTCTGGTGTCCGATGAACATCGGGGGCAGGTTTGTCGGCCTCGATGCGCTCCCACTCCTCGTCTAACTCGCGGCGTAGTGCCTCTGTCTCGGCATCTACGCTCGAGCCTGGAGTTCGCTGTGCGCTCTCATCACCTAGAGGACTCGGCGTCGATATGGGACGCGGTGGGGATTCCAATTTCCCTGTCGATGGCATAGCCGAGCCATGCTGTTCTGAAGACACCCACCGTTGCTCTTCGGAGCTTCTCCGATCCTCATCCTCATCATTCTCTGGGTCCACCACTACGACATCCAACTCACTTTCAAAATCTGGCTCGGCATTGACAACTCTCAGGGGCTCCCTAGGCACCGTGAACAGGACCTGCACAAGCCGCTTCTCGACAGCCTTCTCGATATCCCACTCTTCATCATCGGGGTGCTGCCCGTCTTGTTCCAGCCCGCGCAACGCAGAGTACCGTGTCGCACCTTGACTCGAGCCGGCGCCGTTGGGTTCCCAGGCACCCCTACCCCCTTTCCTCCGCAACAGACCATCGGCTGCAATACCGCCTATACCGCCCAAGCTTCCTAGACGTGCCTCAAAGTCGTTGGCTTCGACGACACCACCTTGGAACGGGCTGTCTTCGTCCAATTCTCCCGACGCGCCCGACTCTGGGCTGGGATTGGCGAAGACGCGGCGCAGACTGCCGAACCAGCTGCGCCTCGGCTTGTCCTTGCTCGGGCTCCCAGGCTCTCGGGGCACATCCTCCGCCGCGTCCTCACCTTCCTTCTCCCGGCCCAACAGAAGGCCCGGCCCCTCGGCCTGCAGCGCTGGGAAGCTACTGCGCGCCGTGTTGTAGCTCGGCGCCGAGCTTGAGCTGCTGCTGCCTCCCCGCCCCTCCGTGGTTGCCGCAAGTGCCGCGGCGACCGCAACGCCGAAGCCGGGGCGCAGCTGGCGAAGTAGAGATCCCGATCGGCTCAAGTTGCTGCGATTTGACTCTGAGATGTTGCTCTCCGTTCGCAAACTGTCTTCCTCCGTGGCGACGTTGAATCCACGGCGCGAGGGTGATGTCCGTCCGGCGCCAGCGGTGGCAGCGGTGCGAGGAGCTGTAACACGGCCGCTCAGCAGCGCATCCGCCGCATCTACGTCGGTCATCCAATCCTGGACGTCCGGATCGGTCACAGAAGCACGCATTCGTTCTTCGGGGCTAGGCGTTTGAGAAGTGCGGGTCGGCGGTGGAAAAGAGAGCGGGCGTTCCCGGGTTGGCGTCAGGAAAGGATCCGAGTACGCGCCACTATCGCGACGCCCGTCTCGCACAGGGCTCATCGCTTCGTCGCCAATATCGCCCGAATCGTCTTCGTCCGCTTCGAAGATGGGGTTCATGCCGCCCATACCCCTTGGATTGGCTACCGGTTCGTAAGTTGCGGAAGACGCCACTTGGTGCTGCCCTCTCGCCGCGCGGGGAGCAACGGATTTCCTGTTTATCTGTACCATCGGCGCCGCGGGCGGAGCCAGGTCCCCAAACCAATTATGACGGCTGCCCTCCAGGCTGGTCCGCCCAGTCTGCAAGCTCTGGTAGCCGAGTGATCGGCCACCGCGCGCATATGGATCAGGGCCACCCGCATACCAGTTATTGTCGTCAATTGTATAATCATCATGGCCAATGAATCGAGAGTTGTCTTGGGCGAGGGCCCTGATCGTGGACTCGCTGACTGTCCGTCTATGCCGTCTGCGATAGAGCAGATAAGCCAGGATCGCTAATATGAGGAATCCAAGTCCTAAGCCGATACCCAGACCAAGACCAAGTTTCTGCTTTTGGCTACCACTATTCGGATCGGAGGAGATTCCCTGCGCAGGGATCCCACTGTATGATGGATTAGTGTAGCTATCGGACCAATTCATCGATGTAAGATTAAGGAACGATGCCGTACTGCCGCTAGATTGTCGCTTGTTGTTGCTTCCGGAGGGGTTGATCGTACGTCCCCCATACACCATCATCACGTTTCCTGGGAGCAGTGCAGAACCATGGCCATAGATACCGTTCCCCGAGGGCTGGATGCTGGGAATGGACCACTGCCATTCGCCGTTGCCGCCGTAGTCTGACCCAATTTCAAGAACAGCGAGTTGCGGAAATGCAGCCTGCGTAAGGTCGCCAACCCACCCCCCGAATATCACCAAAGCCGTTCCATCCGCGTTCAAGACAGCCGTGTGGCCAGACCGGCTGTCCACGCTTTCCACTGTTCTTTCCAATACCGAGTCCGTGCTCGGAGAGGCGGGTCCAGCCATGCCAATGTCGGACACAAAGCTCCAGCTCTCTTCCGGGAGGCTCCAGATTGCCACTGTGCTCATGTTGATAAATGCGTACTGCGTGTGTCCACCAAGGAGGACATAGTTTGTCTGCTGTGTAATAGTGTTGGATCTATTCGAGAAGGACGGGCTCAGGCTAGTGAATGTAAAGCCGGCTTCTGGAACGGGCGGGCCACTGCTCTCTACCGGCTCAACCGTGTAGCTCTTGGACCCGGCTGTCGAGGGCGAGATCTTGACCATCTGGTTTGAGTATGTTGCCTGTGACTGAGGACTGGTTGGATATGAGTCATTATTTGGGCACATGCCGCCGTAGACGAATGTGTTGGCAGGCGACACCTCTGGCTCCAGTGTAGTTGAGAAGCTGAAGCCGGCGCCTAGGAATCCTGGGACTACCTTGACTGAGTTCACATCCGCTGCTACTTGGGTGTCCTCCTGTACCCACAACGACGAACTAGGATTCGAAGCCGAGGGGTCAAATGACCAAATACCAAAACCACTGGGCAACGCACAGTCGCCGGCATACACTATTAGCGAGCCATTGTCAGCGAGGGAGGGCACAAACGCTGTGCTGCTGTTCTTCAAGAAGGGCAACCCGGATGACAGGGTGGTAATTGGCAAAGACGATGCCACTAATGTGGCGGAGATATTGACCGCAAGCAAATCGGCAGAGTTAGAGTCATCCTGGGGAGAGAATATGTAGGCAACTTCTCCCGTAATGCCGTCTCCAATTTGCCCTGGCTTCAGCGCCGGCAAAAAGATGCTCGTTGGAATATACGGGAGCATTTGCGCCGCGGCCGCGACGGAGATGTAAGCCCAGGTTGTTAGCAAAGTCGAGGCGCGAGTGGCTGCCGTCATTCGTGGGAACCGCGGGCAAGATCGGCGCGATCGGACGACATCGCCGGCCGGCGGCGACAGAGACAACATCCCGAGCGGAGGCTTGACTGTTTCACCTCGGCTTTAACAGAAGCATCGTTCCCTTCCTAGCCAAGGTGCTAATAGGGGTGACCTGCACAAAGAAGCAACGAATGGGGATTCGAAGAGAGGGAGAGTAGGAATACGTGTCGCCGTACGACAGGACTCCTCGACCCAAGGCAGGCTATGTATGCGCTGGTTCGGTGGATGGTTGGTGATCAGTTGTGTGTCCCAGCTACAAAGCTAGTAGCGGCTTATACAGAATGCGAGCAGGTGGGGTGAAGCGTGGTTGCAGAGCAAGGATATTCCAGAGATCTCGGTTGATCAGGGTCGATGATCGTGTCGCAATGCCTACCCTGTCTGTATATGTGACCCTGGAGATAACAGCAGCAACAGGACCTGAGTCGCCCGAGGGTCGAACCGGATCTGCGCACGACTTCGACTTCGACTTCGACAAAGAGACGGCAAGCAGGCAAAATCGACAATTAAGCAGAAACGTGTCAGTGCCGGGTCTCAGAATTAATTAAGGCGAGAAACAGGTTACACATTGGTCATAGTGCCTCTGCCTCGGCGGCATTGGCATTGGTAGCCTTCTTGATGGGGCAGGTCGCGTGTGGTGCGCCGGGTTCAAGGGAGGCACTGTTTATTGCGGCGTGTTTATGTTGACGGGACAACCATGCAGAGTTCGGGTCCGGCCTCAGATATCGCTCTCTATCACACCAATAGTGTGCTTTAGCGGGCGCCCACACCAAACAACATAGCGGCCCAGATAGGTACCCCTCTACTGCCTCTTACCTGCCTAAAATTAGGTATTAGGTGTTCGGGCCCCGCTTTTACTCTCTGAGAGGGGCAACGTTAGGTAAGTATCGGGGACCCTCCCCTCGTCACACTCGCCCCCCCTCACCTCCTCCCTCTGGACAGGACTCATCTCATCTACGAGTACTACAGTACCTAAGTAAGTAGGTACTTAACGTACTACGTGGGCTCGTCGCCGACTGGACACAAAGACCGAACCGCGCCACACACTGTCGCCCAAGAAGCAGGTTGCCAAGCGAAATGGCCATTGGAACAAATGAAATTCTTGCTGCTTATCTGAGTGAGGACTGGTCTAGCTACGCCATGCCGTCATCCGTGTTCATCGTGTCCCTACCAGCGTTGTATTATGCCTCTCGGACGGCTACCATACAAGGCGTGTCGCCAAACACAGGGACCAAGAACCCGCTCCGCTCGTCTAATATCCGCCATCATAGCTCTTCAACGGGTTCGCCCTCGCTTGCAATCAGAGTCTCCAACTGCTGCTCTAGAGTCTTCACCTTCTCGCGCAGCTCGTCTCGCTGCAGCTGGATCCGCAACTTGTCCTCGTCGCACTTCTGCTCTGCGTCGTGATGGTCCGACTGGAGTTGTACGTGCCGTATCTGGAGCTCGTCCCATACCATCTGTAGCGACTCTAGCTCGGCCCTGCACTGCTTGAGCTCCTCGTCCGTGTTGTCCGCCTCTCCCCCCCTGCCCGCCTTCGGAGTTGCCCTGATCGTCATATTGGTCATCTTTGTTCGGAGATACCTCACCTCCCGCCGCAAGTTGATCTCGTTGAGCTGGAGCGCGTTGTACCGCGTCCGCACCTTGGTGATCTCGTTCTCCTTCAGCCGTAGTTCGGCCATCCGTGACCGGAGCTCGGACGCCGTGTCGTCCACTGTGAGGGCCCTGACTTGCTCCTCGAGGGCCGCGCAATCCTCCAGAGATGTATTCAGCTGGTTCTGTAGTTCAGTCATCTTGTCCTGGATCGCCGCTATTTGCGTCTTGCTCTCGGCCTCCTGGTATTGCTGGAGCTGCGTTCTCGCCTCGGTCAAATGCTGCTCCAGAGCCTGGCCGGCCTTCCGACATTCGTCCAGTTCTTCTTGATTGGCGTTTCTCATTTGTTCAGCCTTGGCGAGATCATTATAATAATTAAGCGCCAAAACAGCGATGTGACGGTTGGTATCTATGTACGTCCCAGATCCTGTCATCTGCTCCTGGACGGCATCAAATAGCGTCGACAAATCCGCTTCGATCGGGGCAGTGATTTCCTTTACCTGTGTTTGTAGCGCCACGATTCTCTTCTCGTAGTTATTAATGGATTTCTCTGTCTTAATGAGATCATCGTACCAATCCGTCCTGAGCACAATGAGCCCCTGGTTATCGTCCCTGAAGGTGCTAGTGTACTGAAGCTCCCATGGCAGGTTGATGATCTTGGATGGTTTGGGTGCATAGCTCTTGCTACTCATCTCTTCAATCTCGTCCTGGAGTCGTTCGACCTGGCCCTTGCACTCATTCAACTCCGCCTGGATACCATGCGTTTCTAGGCCGCCGTTGTCCAACTTCTGCCGAAGGTTGTTCCTCTCGTTTTCAGCTGCCAACAGAGTCTTGAGATAGACAAAGGAGCAAGCTGAGATTCCCTGGTTGGAGTCCTCGAAAATGCTTCCGTAGTCGAGCGTAAGACCTTCGGAAAAGTTAAGAATCTTGCCTCGGGTGACCTTTGATTTCTTTAATTTGTAGATCTCCTGTTGCAGCATCTGCCTCTCTTGCTGCGCCGTAGCGAGCTGAGCCCGAAGCTGGCTGACCTGCTCAGGACTGGCACCCGAGGATGTGCTGAACGGCGAAGTGTGGAGAATACGTAGTGTGTCGTTATCCCGTGCGAGGTCTTCGATCTTCTTATCACGCTCTTCGATCTCTTTTCGTAAATCGCGAACTTCTGACTGTTGGTCGTTGATTTTGTCGACGAGGGAATTTACAGGATCATTGGTGCCTTGGGCAGTGATGTTGGCCTGCTTAAAATTCTCGATGTCCTGTTTCAGAGCCATCTCGCGCTCTTCGGTCTCTCGCACCATTTTCTGGAAATATCGGACATTTTCTTGGAGGTGAACGATCTGTTTTGTGAGGTCCTTATCCCCCTTCTCGATCTTGTCGTACTGTTTGTGGACTTCGTTGAGCCTGTCGATTTCGCGGTCACGGATTTCAACCGAAGAATTGAGCTGAGAAACCTTTGCTTCGAGGTTACTCTTGTCTACAGTGAGCTTCAACAGTTTAACTTCGACGTCTTTGTGCTTGGATTCCCATGAGTTGATGGCCTCCTTGCTACTAGGTTGCGGAACGGCAATCACCGTCGGTCTGTTTTCCATGTCTCTCGTATGACGAGTGCCCGGGCGATCCCCGAAGGCAGGGAGAACAAAAAGCGGCCCGTGACCACTGCTTCTCAGTCGGTAGAAACGGGTGTTCAAATCAACCTTGACGATGCCACGGTACTTGAGATCCTCATTGCTTGAATACGCCGCGTCGCCTAGCACATTCTGTTGTGCAAATACGTCGTCTTGGGCCTCCTGATGGGCCTCCGCCCGGTCGAGCATCTGGTGGATGAAGGTGAATACGTCCTCGCCGGCATTGGCCAAGATCCATCTGTCTTGTGGGAAGACAATCTCTCGTCCGGAGCGGCCGTCTGGCCCGTGAATACTAATATGCTGCATGGGGACAATCGCCTCGTTCGCGAGCAGGTCCAGACTGTTCCCGTACGCAATCTCAAGCTCGTGCATGCGAACCACGAGATGCTGTGTATACAGAATCCACTGGCCCACCAGAGTGGTCTTGGCTTGGGCGAGCGCTCGCTGTTCGTCCACCTTCTCACTGTCAAGGGGAATAATGCCGAGAATGCCGCCCATGGCAGAGTACTCGTGATCGAGGCGCTCCAAGATCTCGTTGGCGTGCATCAGCAGTGTCATATGGGTCTCATAAGGGCGGTACTGCTGGAAAGGATGCTTCTCTGGGAACTCTATCTCTACCGTATCAAGGGGGCAGTGCCATTTCGGCCCTGTGGTGTCGCTGTTGGATTTGACCAGATTCAGGAGCGCGTTCAGAGGTTTCTTATGAGAACCGTCGTCCGTGTTGTAGTGTGTTTGAAGATCGTTCAGCCAGTCGAATGCCTGGTGTGCAGCAAACTGTTCATCCCCATTTGATTTGCCCTCATCTGGCGGACCCAGGGTACCTCCCATCCGAGCTGGGGCCAGCATCGAGATCAATACGGCTAGAGACTGGGCATGCTGCTTCAAGGCGAGCAGAGTCGGTGGTCTGCCATGAGTGGATAAATATGTGCAGTTGACATGCTCGAGTAGATGATACGGGAGCTGGGGGTTGTTGTGGACCAGGGCACTGTAATAAGGTTTCGACCAGTGAGTGCTCTTAAGGAATCCTCTCATGTGATCGTATACCTCTGTGACTTGCGTTGAGGGCTCTGGGTCGGGCACCACACTAGGGCCATCCAACTTGTCCCAGTTCCACGTCTGAAAGCCTTCCATCGTATTAGGAGCCTTGATCGCTGTGGTTGCTGCTCGGGTCGAAGATGCGGTTGAAGATGCGCTTCGGTCGGACAATAACGGCCCCTACTTGAACTGCGCGTATAGGCTGTACCTGAAGCTAACATGAAGAAACGGGTAGACAACTCTACAACAGCAAAAGGGTGACTTTGATCCATTGTCGGTGGCCTTCAAAGAGAAATAAGAGAGGGCTTCTGTTCCGTTCCGGAAGAGGAAGGACATTCCAACGCTGGCCTTTCATGGACAAAGACGTTCGCGTCTTTGGGGTTTGATTGTTAAAGGTCCTCGTAGATTCCAGCAAGGAACCCGTGAGAGCGGCCAAGACATGGCCACTGGTAGGATGCTGATTGCAACACCCTTTGCAGAACTTTATGATGTGGTATCTACTCGACAAAACTCTCTTTGCGGATTGCAATTGCAACGATTACGACGATCCTGTGCACTCTGTCTGGATTGTGCAGAGGTCCTGAGAAAACTATCTAGAGCCACAGGGCAGCAACGCTCCGGATCCGGCTAACCACCCGCACCTCTTCGACTGGAAGACGGCTGTACTGAGACAGTAAAACTACACTACCACGAAGGACTTTCGAAAACGGAGGGATGATGTTTGTATCTACAAACTAATATGTATTCCCCACTTGGTTCCCTCCCTTGCTACGTACGACCTGTGAAATCATCTGAGCATACCTGGACTTGCTGATGTCGCTTGCCGAAGCCGCCATCGTCTTTGTCGAGTACTTGAGCAGGTGTCTAGGCATGGCATTACATTCCGCAAACGGTGACGAAAACGGCTTGCCCGTCTACCCATCTCGGTAGGCAGTATGGCTGCCGGCTTTTGGTTCGGCGGACGGATGCGAAAAGTTTGTGCCATAGTACGTATGAAGCTCAGCACGTTATCGATTCGTGCAGCTTGCTAGGCGCCAATGGTAGGCGCGCCAACTACTAAGTTAAGTGGGTGACGATCAGCCACGGCTGGCATACCAAGGCCAGATCGGTTGCCTCAGTGCCCCATCAAGTGGTGCACCGTCGCTTAGTTGAAAGTAAGCTGAAAGTGTCGTTATTGGCGGGCGTCGTGACAAGTCGGTGACAGCGAAGAACACTGGCAGGGATCAGCCAGCAAATATTCATTGCTTTGTCGATAACTCACATTGCACCCACCCCAGCCGGGGTGCTGCTTCGGTGGCTCCCGATCTACATACTTCACATGCATGCGTCATGCTGTGGCTAGGGGGGGTCGGTAGTACTTGCTTGTGGGTGGTGCCATAACATCTCATCAAGCAGTCCTGTCGGAATAAGCTTTTAGGGAGTCACGTAGAATGAATGACATGTCTAAAGGGATAAAGGGCGGGTTGGGGTTATGTCATAACCTATTCTGCCCC
This sequence comes from Xylaria palmicola, assembly GCA_022385595.1. Taxonomy (NCBI): domain Eukaryota; kingdom Fungi; phylum Ascomycota; class Sordariomycetes; order Xylariales; family Xylariaceae; genus Xylaria; species Xylaria palmicola. The sequence goes on from MU281341.1 coordinate 634,107, forward strand.
ACGATGACAGCGATGACCTCAAGCCTGTGCAATGAAGGTTATCGGAAAACTCAAAACACAAAGAGGCGCTGTTGATCATTAGGTAAGGTAACTTGTACTACCTACCCTTACATACCTACTTGGTGCTATACATCTGCTGCATGCATCCTCGATCTACCGGGGAATAGCTGCGTAGATACCGTACTACCTACTTACGCTACCTGTAGCAGAAATTCGGTGTGACCGTGTACTACAAGTACATCTAGCGTCTACCTAGGTATCTAGTAGTACCTGTTATTAGTTTAGCATCGACAGAAAAGCAAAGGGGGGAAAACAAGTTGTCACATGCTACTTTGAGGAGAAGTACCTAGTCACGATCCCTACAGTAGGTCTTAGGATTGATTTCATCGCTTTTTATAGCCATAAGTTTTCCTCTTCCTTTGTTCGCACCTAACGTCGACGGGGTGCTTGCGTAAGTGTCTAGTATGGTAATTAGACCCTTAGTAGTATACTATAGTGGACTATTGAAATAGGTAGACCCGGCCCTATTACGTTTGATACCTACCTCTTAGACCTATCTCCCGTAGTACCTATCTACCTACTTAGTATCTACCTAGCTAGCATGATATGTCTCTTTCTAGAGCGCAGGTGTCGATAGAGGTTGTACCTTGGGCAAGAGGTAGCCACCTCGATTGCATATCTTCATACCTACCTCTAGGTCCTTAGCCTACTTACCTAAGTACTTAAGTAAGTAGGTTAGGTGAGTAGGTACTTACCTAACGTGAGTACGTGATTAGATACTCCGTACGTACAAGGTCGGGTTTGTTTTCAATTGGCCGTCAACTCGAAACCTCCCCCCGTGCTACAAGTAGATTGCGCCCTCTTTCTCGTCTAGCGTGCAGCGCACCGGGGGCTGGAAAGGTCGAGACCTACCGTGCTACATACGCAATTCCACAGAGGTACGTAGTACTACCTATGCGGGTATGTATCGCTGCGTACCGTGCTTGGACAAGGATGCGTCGTCTGCCGCGAGCTACCTAATCAGCTCGACCAGGGTGTGTGCACAGTTCCGTCATTGGTCTCCACTAGCAGCAGCTTGGCGCCGGCCCAAAGCCCAAGCTCCAAGATCGCGCGTGCCAAAAAACCCTGGATGTTGTCGTGCCATGAGGAGGTAGCCAGGGAAAGCTCTTCTGGGGTCCGGGAAACTGGGCTTCATGGTCCAACCTCTCAACCTCTCAACCTCTTTCATTTTCCTGGTGCCTCCGCGTTGCGTGACTGTGTACCGCCCCGCGGTTAGCTGAGCTGTATAGGCGTATCACCGTAGGTACGACAAGCGGATCTGAATACCTAGGCCTGATCTCCTCCGATCTTGCGGGAACGTGGTGAGACAGGTTTGATAGGCCCGACAGGCTCGCCAGACACCCCGATCCAAAGATACAACGGGCGGCGTCTACGACATAGGCAGCCCACTAGCAGGTAATTTGCCCGTCATTCTTTCGCTTTATGTTATTTGTTATTAATCGGGGGCCCCTCCTTTGACGTCTCTTCACCTTACCTCACTCCTTTCACCTCAAAAAAAAAAACCACTTGCTGTACGGCTTCCTAGCTGCACAGCGCGCCCGATCTGGCGGGTAAAACGTGTACCTAGTGTAGAGTGCTGTCTCGAGGTCCTCCCTCGCCAGGCGCCAACCTGCACCGCGAATACACAGGCACCGGCGCGTCATCTTTCGAGTTTTGACACTATCGCAACGGACGAACGCTAAAGATAACGGCATAGGGCGTTTTCGACAACATGAGCGAGCAAGGTTCGGCGCGTGATGCGCCGCCCCCGGCATCAGCAGCGAGTATGTTCTGTCACAGGCGTTATGGAGTTGGCTGGGTGCTGATTGTTCTGTCTACTAGGTCTATATCTCACCCTGGGTCCCGTGGCGCTCACTGCTGCTGTATACATATCCATCTTCCTGGTTCTGCGCAGGAGCCATAGGCGCTTTTATGCTCCCAGAACCTACCTGGGCAGTTTACGAGAGAGGTTGGTGTCATCAACTCACGTGCCCTTAGGCTTGTCTTACTGATTGGATTGCGGACATGTAGCGAGAGATCGCCAACACTTCCAAACGGCCTGTTCAACTGGTTTGGCGCGTTTTGGAAGATATCTGATTACCATCCGCTTCAACATCAATCTCTCGACGCCTACCTGTTTTTGAGATTCCTCAAAATCCTCATCGTTATCTGCTTCGTGGGATGTTGTATTACATGGCCTGTTTTATTCCCCGTCAACATCACCGGCGGGGGCGGCCAGAGTCAGCTTGATCTGCTCTCCTATGCCAATATCGACAAGGACACTCAGTACAACCGCTACTATGCTCACACATTCATAGCCTGGATCTTCTATGGATTCGTCATGTACATGATTGTGCGCGAGTCGATTCTCTACGTCAATCTGCGCCAGGCATTCCTTTTGTCGCCCATGTATAGCAACCGAATCTCTTCGCGAACTGTCCTGTTCGTTTCGGTACCCGATTACTACCTAGACAAGGCCAGGCTGCGCAAAGTGTTTGGAGACTCTGTTAGGAATATCTGGATTGCTGGAGAGACGAAGGAACTTGATGACTTGGTCAAGGAGCGCGACAAGATTGCTATGAAGCTTGAAAAAGCCGAGGTAAAACTGCTCAAGCTTGCCAATGCTGAACGTCTCAAGGCCATTAAGAAGGGCGCTGCCGATGAGAGGCCTATTGCCGCTGCCGATTCTGAGTCCGGGAATCTCGCTGCCCGATGGGTCCCGCCAAAGAAGCGACCTTCCCATAGGCTCGGTTTGTTAGGGCTCTTTGGCCAGAAGGTGGACACCATTACTTGGTGTCGAACCGAGCTTGAGCGTCTCGTTCCGGATGTGCAGAAGGGCCAGGCTGAGTATCGCGAAGGGAAGTACAAGAAAATCAACAGTGTTTTCATCGAATTTGCGACTCAAGCCGATGCCGAGTCAGCCTACCAAGTGCTGGCTCATCACCAGGCCCTACAGATGAGCCCGAAATACATTGGTGTGACTCCTGGCGAAGTGGTCTGGAGCGCGCTGAAAGTGTCATGGTGGCAAAGGGTCATTCGACGGTTTGCTGTGGTCGGATTCATCAGCGCCCTCATTATCTTCTGGGCCATCCCCGTTGGTGTCGTTGGTATTATCTCCAACATCTCTTTCCTGGAAGGCATCTTTTTCCTTAATTGGATTTCATTGATTCCCGAGGTCGTCCTGGGTTTCGTGCAGGGTCTTCTGCCCTCTGTCCTCATGTCGGTTCTCTTGTCCCTTGTCCCGATTGTTATGAGATGTAAGTTTTTGGTCGATAGCTCTGATAATCCAGCACTAACGCGGGAGCAGTGTGCGCCAAACTTGCTGGAGAGCCAAGTCTATCACGGGTCGAACTATTTACACAAAATGCCTACTTTGCGTTTCAGGTCATTCAAGTCTTTCTGATAACAACGTTGACTTCTGCTGCCTCGGCCGTAGGATTCCAGATCTTCCAGCACCCCGAACAAGCCACAAGCCTCTTGGCAGAGAACCTGCCCAAGGCCTCTAACTTCTATATTTCTTATTTCATCGTCCAAGGTCTTGGAATCGCGTCCAGTCTGCTCTCCCAGGTTGTCGGCTTTCTCATTTTCACCTTGATATACAAGTTTTTATCCGGGACGCCCCGGGCGCTTTACACTAAGTGGGCCAACCTGAGCGCCATCTCCTGGGGCAGCGTGCTACCTGTTTATACCAATATTGCGGTGATCAGTAAGAGCTTTCTCTTTTATTTCTTGTTGGATTTTTTTTTTGTTTGTTTACCGCATACTGACTGCGCATAGGTATTACGTATGCTGGCATCGCACCTCTGATGCTGGGGTTCGCGACCATTGGCATGTCCATTTTCTACGTGGCCTGGAGATACAATATCTTCTTCGTCACTGATACTCAGATCGATACCCGTGGCCTCATCTATCCTCGAGCTTTGAAGCAACTATTTGCCGGCATCTATATCGCAGAGCTCAGCATGATTGGCATATTTGCAACATCCGTTGCGATCGGACCTCTCGTTCTCATGGTCATCTTCCTAATATTCACGACCCTGTTCCACCTAACTATCAACAGCGCTATTGATCCACTTCTCTATAATCTGCCGAGGACTTTAGCTGAAGAGGAGATTGCCCGCAGTAAGAGCGCGTCTCTTGAGAGTGGCGAAAAGGACGTACAATATGCCGAAAACGTGAACAATGAAGCCTCTCCCAGCACAGGGAATAAGAAGAAACTCGGGCTCTTCGCCAAATTTTTCAAGCCGTGGGAGTACTGCGACTATGAGACGATGCGGAAGCTTGTGCCCAGTACGGGCACAGAGGTCTACAGTCTGTATGCGGAGGAGGTGGAACGCGATGCCTACTTTCCGCCCTCGGTTACCAGTGCGACGCCCCTGCTTTGGATTCCTCAGGATCCTATGGGCATTTCGAAGCAAGAGGTGCATGAGACGAGTAAAGTGATTCCCATAACCGACGAAGGGTGCACACTCACGGACAAGAACAAGCTCGAGTGGGATACGGAAACTGTCCGCCCACCCGTTTGGGAGGAGAAGATCCACTACTAACCAACGCGATGCCGTGTATCGACCCAAAGCTCGATACCATGAGAAGGTCGGAGGATGCGGCCCTTTTGGATGAGTGCTCGGGCGCCGTGCTCGAAACCTTGAATAATGTGATGCGATGATGTGCAGGCTAGGGGTGGCTGTGTTGGAAATTTGAGGCGCTGTTGATTCGATTCAAAATGGTGGCTAGTCGTGCAGGGACCCAGCATCTGTTAGCAGAGTTTGTTCGATACCCGTCCCGCGCGACAAGAGGATTGTTGAGTTTCTTCTACCTATTCAGTTTAATGTAATTAATGGCTGGTTACTACGGTATACCTCAGGTACACAATATTGACACAGTTGATCGCCCACAATGTTGTGAATTCCAAGCCGATTGATGTTTCGGTAACGTATCTCGGTCGGTATTCTGCAGGTGTTACCGTTTCAGGGCATGACTCAGGCACCGGGTACAAGTATGTGGCAAGCCGATAGGTACCTCCATAACTATCGGTACTTGCCTACCTGAGATAGGGGGTATCTTAGATACCTAAGCACCTACCTAGGTAATTAATGTGACCCGCTGAGGCACTCTACCATTCCATGTAGTATATGCCTAAGGTATCTATCTCCCGTCTACCTATCTCCCTGCTAAGTCACTTTAGGTGATCGTAAATGGGCACCTAAATGTAGGAATCCGGGGTAACCCATCCCCATCCGCACAGGCACCTAAGCCGCATAGTGAACCCCGAAAACGGGCCGCTTCTTCGGTACATTATTGCGTACAGAGGTAGAGTGTGACAAGAAATGTCAGACGCAGGTACCTCTAGGCGTTTTACTCGGATTAGCATCTCAGACAGGCTGTCTATCATGTAGCTGTGCAGAAGGTACTTGCCGAACTGTACCTACGTAGGTAGTACGCGTAACGCCAGGGAGGTCAGGTACCTACCTTAGGTACTTATACGTAGGTATCTAGCCTTACTTAGGTACCTAGGTTCGCACTATGCATCTGACAGAGCAGTGGCGGTCTGTTGGAGGACCCTTCCAGGTTGCTGGGCGGCTAGCCAATCAAGGCGCACTGTGCGGAGAGGTACTACGTAGTAAGTCTCATGACGCCAATCGCCAAGCGGTTCCCTCAATCGATCGCAAGCTCCGCCGCCTCCTCAATATTCAAGCATCCCTCCACCTGCCACTAGACCAACTAGATAAGCCAGCTATTCAGCTCTCTGCCGTCTCTACGCATCTCTCTCCTTTCCCCGCCAGCGGTATCATAGCAACACCCTCGCAACGACCCCTCGACCTTCCCGAACGCCGAGTCGTCGAACCGCCCTTCGTCCCGTCCATTACCAAACACTCATCGCCGCCGACGCCGTTCGTGAGGGGCGACAATGAAGTTCTTCTCCGTTGCCTGCATCGGCGCGCTGTCTGCCGCCAACTTCGCTTCGGCAGGCAGCTGGTTTGGCAGCAGCGATGTCAGCGCGAACGATGCCCAGAAGGTTCCCGGCGATTCGCCTCTGCAGTTCTGTGATTCAGACCATTCACTGGATACCGTGCAGATCGAAAAGGTCGACCTATCGCCAAATCCTCCCTCCCCGTATGTCCTTCCGCTTGGTCGCCCCTCTCGTACCGCATTTACCCTGTATCTGAAGGGCTGGTGGGATTTGGGCGTATGAATCCAGCACTATGGATGAACACCAGGCTAACAGGAACGCTCGACTACAGAGGCTCTAAGCTCACGATCCAAGCTTCGGGCACCGTCTCCACCACCATCCAGAAGGGTGCTTACGTCAAGTTGGTCGTCAAATATGGCTTGATCCGTCTTATCAGCACCACAGCCGACCTGTGTGAACAAGTTGAGAACGTCGATCTTAAGTGTCCCATCGAGAAGGGTGTACTATCCATCACCAAGGACGTCGATATTCCGAAGGAAGTCCCACCTGTATGTGTAGCTCCCGGCCTCATCTCATGTCTTGGCCGTCTCACGTATTGCTACCGAAGCGGTCGAGACGGCAACCTTACCGATATGCGATTGCTAACATGGAGATAATAGGGAACGTACAACGTGTTTGCTGACGTCTACAACGATGATGACACACCCATCACCTGTTTGCAGGCGACCGTGACCTTTGGAATGAACAGAAACTCGGCTGAAACCATCGAGTTTGTCGAGGATCTATAAACTCGATATTGGAATGAACAATGGAGTGGGCGGATTAATTGGATCGGCTGATGCAATTGTCATCACTCGTCACCTATCGCGAATCGGGTAATTCTGATGCTTTATACCCGTATGCTCTATTTGACTTCAATGCGAGAATGAGCAGGCTTAGATTTTCTTTTCCTAATACCACTTGGCGCGCGTTTTGCAAGAATCATCCTACATGGCATACGCTATACCACACCTTCACCACAGGGTAGTCCTCGTGACTCTGTCGAGCGTTCTCGCCTTACTTCGTTCGGCTTATGGTCCTGGGTTCTAATAATGGTTCTGATACTGTATTCTGGTTTCTCAGTATGCCTTACAAATTGATTTGTATCGGTCCATCATGACTTTCGTGAGTTGTACTCACTGTGTCTCTCGGAGAGTTCGCCTACTCGTAATTGATAGATGCCATAACCGCATCCTCCTTCTATACTATATCATATTACATAGATGATATGACTTGTCGACCGCACAACCAAATTAAGCCCGTCATTGCTAGTGACGGGGCAATCCATGGTTATCAAAGGGCTTGCGCCTCTTCCCGCACCATTTAGTTACACACATCTCCTCTATTCGCCAAACAGACGGCGCACCCTTCTCAATACGCTGTCTTTCTCAGGGTCGTATGGGTGGTCTTTACTCGGGATCTCAAGGATGGTGGGGAATGCGGCTGTGTAAGTATCGATGCGGTGCCTGATCTTGTCTGCGACCTGGAGCCAAGCATCTCTGTTAGTCACTGATACTTTGCCCTATAAAGAATGACCACTCGTGCGCATCTGGGGCCAGGAAGCGTGACGTGCTCGGTACGGGGTGAGAAGAGAGAGGGGCGGAAAGTGACGGCAGGTAGACAGACGTGTTGGTTAATCAGCACAATGCCGATGTCCTTGCGCTGGGCGGTGAAGCTGTCGAACGCCGCCTCGATGGCGGACGTCTCCGTCTTGCCGTCAACGACGAGGAAGTTCTTCTGCGAATCCGGGGGGTTCGTGACATGCTAAGGGAGGCGCCCCATCGTCAGCTATCCTGTCCTTTCGTCTGCCTCGTCAGGCGCGCTTGGGGGAGGATGGAGGACGGGGCCGTCGGCTCCTGGGGAGCTTACGCCAATACCGGCCAGGAGCAGACCTGTGACCGAGTCCTGGACCGCATCGTCTGGTTAGCTTTCGGCTTGCTGCGCTGTGCTATGCTGCTCGCTGGCGCACAACGTACCTCGTCCCCGATGACCGCTAAGAGCTGCCGGTCTTTGTAGTCTGCTTGGGAGGCCGCCATGATTGGGTGGTTGGCGGCAGACCGGATGTGGAGCGGACGTTGAGGTAATGAATGTCTAACACGACTTGACTGTTCGTAGATGCTTCAGGGACGTGGTGGATGATGTACGTATGAATGTGTTATAGGTGGGGATCCCTGGTACTAGTAGGTACCTTACCTTTAGTGGTAGAAGTGAGAGGCTGGAGCCTGGGTCTACCGTATGGTAGGTACTATAGTACCAGTACCTAGGTAAGTACTTAGGTACCTACTGGGTTACTGAGGCACGAGTCCCACTAATCGACAAGCGATCCGCTGCATGCAGCCAGGATGCCAAAATCATCATTAGCAACCGCAACCCCTGCAATATTTTCCAACTGCTACCTACGTCTCAAGCTTGAGCTACGTCTTCGTCGTTTCCCGGGAACAGCCAACAGCATAGAGCATCGCGACGCTCCCCATCCACGATTCAGGACGCGACGGACAACACTCGCGCTTCAGCTCAACGAGCTGCAAAGCTTGCCACGCCCACGCCGCCCAAGCATAGCGGGACTCAATACATGCGAGCCGATACCCAGTAACCAAGTAAACCAGGCAGCACCAGAACGATGCCGCGACTTGTACGGAAAAGACCGTTCGTGGAACGCGTCAAGGCCATGCTAAACCCCATGGATTTCCTGCTGTGGCTGTCCGAAGAGATTGAGACCCACGACTGGAGCTCTAAGACAGTCGGCACACAGCTGGGCCTGGCTATGAACTTCGCCTTCCTGATCGCGCGGGCCAATAGTGGTGGCACTCGCGTCAGTGACCCGGTCTTCGACGATGGCGGCAATACGACAGGCTGGTTGGCTTATCTGGTAAGCAGGCACACCGTGGGAGCCTCGATGGCTGGGGGCCTTTCTCATGGCTAACGGGTTGTCTTATGATCACAGATTGGCGCCATCGTATGGTTCCTCATCGGCTTCTCTGGCGTGAATGCGTACTATACCATGTTTCGATCGCGAACTTACCGCCTATTCGAGGCTGATGTCGAGAAGAAGCCCGAGACGCATTCCGCACGCCGCGTCCGCGTACAATCGTCGCCCGTCTCGTCTTCTCCGCTACGACTGCTAGCAGATGTCATGAGCTCCGAGAGCGCAGAGTCGAGAGCGCATCCGGATAGTACCCGTGATGTCTGGGAAATAGCAATGTGGGATCCGCTACCCATCTCCTTGCGCCTGTTCTGTCTATTCAGCCCAGGCCATATTTTCGTCTATATGATGTTCCTCCCTTTGGCGCCACTAGATGCGCGGCCGAGTGTCACCGTCTTCAAGTGCCTCATCCTGCAGGTTCTTCTGTCCGTTCAGCTCATGCTGCTTCAGTCCAGATTCTCACAGCAGAACAAGGACTCGTCAGTTATTCAGAAAGAGGTCATGCACGAATACGATACCAAGTTTGTCCATCCTCTTATGTACCCGACCGTCAGAGATGCCGGAACCCAATTTACTAGAGATGATTTCGGCAACGACACTGAATTTGTTGAGGTCGGTACGCCTACTGTGCAGCTTCGTAGGGGCTTCAAGACCCGTCCCAACCCCAACTACACGAAGCATATAGATCCCGATACCACGGGTTCAGTCCGCACGAATAGCACACCGAACCCTGGTTTATTTACGCCACCTGTTGCCACGAGGCAGTCAGGCCAGTTGGGTGGCAGTATTCGGAGCCGGGCGTTTTCGGCTAACCCGGTACGAAGGAGCACACCGGGTCCTGCGCCGTTCAGAGAGGGTACAGGTCAACCAGTTTCATATACGTCCACTGGCACAGGCAATGGAGGGTACTTAGGAGTGATGGATCACCCGAAATCACCCCTGAAAAAGGTGCCAACTCTCGGAGACCTTGAGTACAGATCCCCCCGCAATAATAGGGAGATGGCCCAGCTGGAACAGTACAGGTCGTTCCAAGGGGACCGTAGCCCCAGCCCCATGAAGAGCTCGAGGAAAAGCACGGGCACCATTGCACCTCTTAACCCGCCCTCTACTACTACTGCTTGGGGCCAGCGGCAAGCTCCGCGTGAACGATATCCTTCTATGTTTCAATAAATGGTTGTTGGGGCGGGGCGGAGATGTACTTATCTTATGAGTCGAGTTGGGGGGGTTGTCGAGCATGGACTGAGCGGGAGCGGGCCGACTACCGCTCCGTGGCTAAGTTATCATAAAGGGGTAGCATATGCATTCATGGCGTTTTGATGATCATTTGGCTAGGAGTTTGCTGGCTGCATTTGCTGACCGTGGTTTTTTCATGGGTCGAGTCGGCACATACCTACCTACAACGAGATAGCCCAGCCTCCGATGTTGGTCCCCCCCACGTACGTATTTTTATTGTTATTTTTCCGTTGCGTCACTCCCATTCGCCGGTCGTCTATCTTGTGTGCTTGGGTGGGATAGCGACCCGGGGGCTGCTGGTTGATCCGGAACTCCAATTATATGCGGTGAACTCTTTACTTTTTCTGCACCAGATGCGCCATGCTTGTGATGAATTACACCTATACCTCCTTTCAGGTACCTGGAACATGAGATTGTGTGTTAGGTACCTGTGCAGACCCCGGGGCCAGCGCCATTGGACCTTCCCCAGCGTTGCTGTCCGGCGCTACCGATGAAAGTCGCCAAGAGAGGTAGTTATTCGGCCTCTGCTCTTCGTAGTTGCCCCTGCCGGCCGCCGTCAACCAGGCACATCATACTTTCCAGCGCAGAGATATTCGCTGCAAGCCTGGTTTTAGAGTTCTTTCCCCGTCGGGAGGGGAGATTACACCTGCACGGTACCGCGTGGGCCTCGCCGAACCAGCACCAGCACGCCCATCTCTCGGCGCTGCCCGCAGGCATTGCCTATTCACGCTTACCACCATCCAACATATCCCCAGATCCCCTACGGTTACCACCGCCGGGTGGCATTTCTAGCAGCCTGTACTATGCAGCGGGCGGGCCCTGTTCGTACCTCCGCATAATCCACCTCGGCATCGCCGAGCAGTCTTGACTGGGGCTACTATGCTCCTTTGCTTACCTCCTTCGGTACTTGTCGTTATGTTCCCGGAGCGGCATGAGCATGGCCAAGGACACGACCGCCCATAGTCGCCTGCCCCAGCGCAAGCGGCGTACGTCTATCTCAGGTTTCTTCAGCAAGATCCTCCCCAGGAACCGTGCCGAACAGGGTGGTACAGCCCGTAACCATGACTACACGGGCGACAACGACTCTGCCTACTTGGACTTAGGCATGAACCCCAACGACTTGACCGAATGGAACCTGGCGCAGGAAAAGCCAGGGCGGCTTCCGGCCTCCGGGGCGGGCACAGCAGGTCAGCATCATCGGGTCCGTAGCTGGAGTGCGCAGAAAAGGAGCACTCAAGTGCATGATGGTGTGGGCCAATCTCCCAAAGTTCTCCAGCCAGCATCCAGTCCCGACCCTGCCCGGCCGCCCCAAGCACAAGGCCACAAGCTTCGGCACCGTTCACAGCATGGAAACTCGCAGCCCATAACCAGGGAGGAGGTTCGTAATATGCTCAGAGCGAAGGAGGCCACCCGGAGGGATCGTAAGACCCTAAAAGAGAGCGGAGACTGGCTCGGTGTCCAAGGTGCCGACCCATACTCGGGCGAGTTTGCCGTGCTCACGCCGACGAGTACGCTAAGCTCAGAAGTCACTCCCACTTCGACGAGGGAACGGCTAGCAGAACTATCACGGCAGCAGAAGGCTGCCAAGCTTGCCTACGAGCAGGCCAGAAGGGAAGAAGAGACAGAGAAGGAGAAGGCGCTTTGGCAAAAGGGACAGTCGAAACTGGACAGAATGGCAAACGCTAAAGATGAACTTCGACAACAGCGACAGGGGTTTCCAACATGGATTCAACATAAGCGACGTTGGTCCTCCGCGGCTGAGCCCGACCTGAGTCCAATCCCACAGTCTCTGAGAAGTTACAAGGTTAACAACAGTTCGTGTGGTACCTAGTCCCTAGCCCTCGACCGAGCTAATTGTCGACTACAGGCTCCGATGAGGGTGTGACGGGTAGTCCTCGTAACTTTTCACGTCCATCGAAAGCTAACGACACGTTGGCCGCGGATCAATCCAAGCTTGGAATGATAATCAACGAGTGCGAAGATGTCGGCCCCTCAAAGCGCAATCATCATAGGGACCCCTCAACAGACACTATCGTTCACAAGACTCTGGCAAGTGTAGAGTCTCCAAGCGCACCCATAAAACCAACGAAAACTCTCTTCCCAGACGTGTTCTCCGATACCGACGATGCATCGCCTGAAATAGCGAAAACTGAGAGCCATTTTTTATGGAGGCGCCGCCGGAGGATGACAGATCCCGGGAAATTGGTCAAACGTCAAAACTCGGTAATGATTCATTCTTCGGCGGTAAAGACAGAGGAAAGTCTCGCGTCCGATTCCAACGTCGTGACTCCTCCCTTGCCACAGTTTCCACCCCTGCAGGAATTAAAGAATCATTTTCTAGATCTCCAGATTCCGGACTGCCATCTTCATCTGGTACGTTACATGGCAGAGCTAAGTCTCCAAGTTGAAATAGAGCTGACTCTCACATAGCAAGACCTGCCCCACGTAGCGCCCACGAGGCCGATGGAAGGCAGTCATAGCGAGACTCAGAGCAAGTCGGTCCTCGGGGTAGCAACAAACCTTTCGGACTGCCGAGAACCGCAGACTCAACCGCCACGGACCGACTTAGACGACAAAGAAGCTACAGCGACCTTATTCCAGTCGAGACTGAAATGGAACACGAAGCATCCCAATGCTCATCATCAAAACGTAGTCCCCATTCGCAGCTCCTCAGTCCAAACAATCTCGGTACAGGCGCGAGGACCACGGACACACTTCTTGGACGGCAGCCAAACTCGGGACCACATGGACCAAGTCCATTGTCCTACATCAGGACATCAGAAAAAATACCGGCAAGGGCCACTCCAAAAGGCTCCGAGAGGAAAGGAGGACCCGGACAACCATACGAAAATTTACATGAAAGATCACGGCGAGAAATACCAGGGGGGATTTGCGTCCACACCCACCACCACCATTACTGGCTTCGATCCCAATCCCCAAAACCTATTCGAAGGAGCACAGTCTCACATGTGGCTCATGAAAGAGAGCCGTGCGGTAGACAGCGACGAAACTCCAACGATTTCAAGCTCCCAAAGCAGCGAACGGGTACTCTGCAATGTGTCGACAACCGAGACAGGATGGGACACTACGACTTCTTCCCGTCGCACAACGCCACAGAGCGACTCGCAGAGTTTTGTGCTCGCCCCCGAGACACCCGAAATAGATACGCTATTAACAGACCTTGTGATGCCGGAGACCAGTCCAACACCCCCCGCCCGGCGCCTATACGGAGCCGGGGCCGGCCTGACCTCCAAGGCTATGCAGCTAAAGCGTAGCATGGGGGAGCCAGGGGGAGCCAGCATCGCCATGTCTCGGCTACAGCACCGCGGGCCCAACCAGAAGCAGAAAATCCAAGCTGAAGAAGCTCAAATCCCTAAAGCTGGGTTGCAACATCAACGAAACGGCAAACCCTGTTCAGCTCATCAGCGCTACGAAGCGGGCGACCATGATGGTGCTATGATCCAGGAAGCGGCAAGGATCGCCATACAAAGATCTCGGGCCAAACAAATCGTCACGGTAAGAAGCCACCCTCCCAGTCGCACACCAAGCCCTCTGATTCAAGACGACCCGAATTTCAAGTACGGCTGTGGGGGCGGTGGTGCGAAGATTGGTTCTCGTTCCGCTAGAGCTAGTACAACACATGTGCAGCCATCGGCGCAGTCGGGAGTACGCGGGCGGCAGCATAGTAACCTAGAATGGGTCAAGGGGCGGATTTCTGAGAAGGGCCCCGAAGACGAGAAGATGGGAGGTTCAAGATATACAGGGAACAAGGGAAACATGATAGACCGCCAGAAATCGATACCCGGCCCTGTGGTTACTTTTGTGTCCTTTTTAGTCACAATAGCCATGGTGGCGTTTGGTCTCGGGTGCGCTTGGTGGGTTATGATCCAGCCGGTGTTCGATCAGAGCAGCCGGCTCTGGAGACGTAGGCACAGAGGGGAGAGCACATGGCAGGACATCGGGGTCCTTGTCGCCGCGGGCCTTTTTTGTGTCGTGTGTGCGCTGCTTGTTGCCGGTGGGATTCAAGCCGGACTTTGGCTTGTTTTGAAGTTGTAAACGTGTGGGGAGCTCCGATGCTGTTTTAGAACGGTCGTGTGGCGGAGCCTGCATTCTCATTCGCTTCCAGCTGCTCGAGGCGATTTTTTTGGTGATGGGTGGCATCGTTGATTGTTCTTGTTCTCTGGAGCAGCACCAACGGGACAACGGGAGAAACGGAAGGGGTTGCTATGGGACAGGCGTGGGTGCATGGGGGCGAAGGAGCGATTCATAGTCATGTTGGAGCTCTGCTAGAGGCGGGAAAATAAAAGCAAGAAGACACTGTAATAGTAGATATAATTACTCGGTAGTCATAGTGGCATTGTCTTTTTTCCTCCACCACGCCGTGTTGGTTGGGTTCGGAGGTTACAGGCTTAGAATTAGAGTTTAGTTTGTTTTTATTTTTTTAGTCTGTAATAAATGGTGAGGGAGGATCCCGGTATTTCCTTCATGTCACGGAACAGAATTCTGAGACTAACCTACGATAGCTATTTGTACGCTTACTCCCTGACTAGTCGCTTAGTAATTGTTTCAAGTGTATTGACATATGGCACCTGAACCATCTCGATCTCGGTCTTCTGGTAAATAGTTTTGTGATCAGCAGTCACAATCGCGCCCCTTGACGTACCGACCTCGAGACGGAGGCAACACCACTACCATACTATACTATAGAGGCTGCGCGTCCAATAGAGGGATTGGGGTACATACGGTCGATCGAAATGGTTACCGAATGCGGCAATATGCAGTCGAATAGCATTGCGTGGCTGAGATGTGATGAAGCGAAGGCTGTCTGGATGTGGACGGCGAACACAAGTACGGTCTTGGCACGGCAGGGGGTGCGGCTATCATCGTGGGACTTGGCCCAAGCAGGAACGATGTCGGCTGACTCGGCCCCGTCGCCCAGCTGTTTTTCGACTCGGACGTTGCATCTCCCGATCGTGAAACCCGAGACGGCCGTGGGCATCGGAGGTAATACCGGCGACGAGTCGTCCACGCAGGTGCTACACCACACGTGTCGGCCGCGCAGGGCATGTCACCTCGAGACGAACGACACGTGTCGACGGGGCTACTTTGTGAAGCCTCGTCTCTCATCTCCCGACAAATGGCACCTCGGACGACAGGACAAACATTGTGTCTCCCGGCTTGCACCCAAGTACCGAGCACGCGGTCAGGTAGGCTGGATGGATGGCCTGCGACAGGGTCTCATTGGCTGACAAACAAGGAATGCCAGTTGCAAGCCAATGCAGTGTAACGTAGGAGTCGTTGTCTGTCTGCTTGTTCTCGAGTTTCGAGAGATAACGAGCCCAAGAGCCTCTGCCGATATCGCTTGCAGTCTGTTGGGGAAACGGCGTGGTGGGTTCTGCGTAGCGAACTAGCGTACTACGTGCAGCCGAGTGGGCAGGTTAGGTTAGGTACTTAATCTTAGGTACATAGGTATATCGGGGTCTACGACTACGAGGGCAGTTCTCTCCGACGGGAGCAGGAGGGAGCAGGAGTGAAGCCCGGCGGCGGAATCGGCGACTGCTACGGTACCGTACCTTGACGTAGCAGTGGCCAATGCAAGCCCCAGCCCCGGGCGAGATGCCATACTATAAACCGATGCTCGGGCCGCTCTTCTGGGGTACCAAGACAGACTAGCCGGGCAATCTCCCCATGAACCTGCCGGTACGCCACAGGAGGTATCCCTACGCGAGGCCGTTGTGGAGCAGAAGAAGAAAACGGACGAAGGAAAAAGAGAAAATCGGAGTCAGGTCGATGGGGCCGGGTTAAGCCCTGAGAGGTAGCTCCTGAGTAGGGCTGTTTCCCATCGAAACCCGCCTCTTCCTGCGACTGCGCTGTCGCAGGCAAGTCCGATGCTTGGCCCGATGCTGGCCCGATGCTGGCCCGATGCTAGCCCTCGTACACCTCGCACACCTCGCACACGCCCGGGGCTTCATTAGCGGGCGAGGGGGTAGATGCAGAGCTGGCTGTCTCTGTCTGTCTGTCTGTCTGCTGCTGTCAAGCCTGCCGGTGCAGGCAGAGGGAGGGATGGTGGTGGTGGTGGTGGTGGTGGTGGTGACGGGTGACGGGCAGCAACGACCCCTCACGTGCCTGCTCGATGGCTCGAGTTCGGGACAGGCAAGTGGGGAAGATGGGGTATGCAGCACGGCCTGCAGCGAATCAATGCGGCTGCAAACGCTTCCTCGGGAGCAGCTTGACATCACCAGTTCGTTCCAGAGGCCGCCGCTCCTGTGCCCCGGGCAGTAGCTTCAGGCAGTAGCTTCAGGCAGTGCCAGGCTGCCACCACGCCCCCCACAACTATACACAACCGGCGCTTCGTTAGCCTCTCCAACGCCAGCAAGGGAGGGCCCATTGCGCCCAATCTGGCGCCGCCGAATTCAAATCACGACAGGCTCTCACATACCATAGTACCTACTTGTAGACTAGATAGGTAGGGTACATACTAAGTAGTAAGAGAGCCACCCGGCCCCGCGACCGGAGGTGTTTTTGCCATCTCCGATCTTCGGCCCCTTCCTTCGACTTTTATTCAAGAACCAACAGCCTGCTTAAAGATGCGAGCAAAGAAGCCTGCCCGTGCCGAAACCATCTGGTTTGTCTTAGATACCCTCTGACATATCATACCCTTCGTCCGCTTTTGCCGTCGCAGACGCTCTAGTGCAACACCGAATCCCCTCGCATCCATCTGTGCCCGTTCCAGTCGCTTGCATTCCCCCTTTTGGCTGCGCCACCTGTGTGTCTCGTGCTGCCCACCTCTGCCATCGCTCGCGGCCTCTCTCATTTTGATCTCGTTGGGCCGACAAGAGATCCACTGGGCGGTCTCGCTGAGGAGCAGACGCAGACACGAAGTCGAGATGCCTATCGCTGAGAAAGCGCCCCAGACCTTGTATGACAAGGTTCTGGCCTCCCATATTGTCGACGAGAAGCTCGACGGCACAGTTCTCCTCTACATTGGTGCGTACAACCGGCACAACCGGCCCAACCAGCCGTCGTAGTTCGTATATGCTCTAAAGCAATGACATGTTGCTGACATGCGCGCGTCACGCCGACCACAGACCGTCACTTGGTCCACGAAGTCACCTCACCGGTATGTTGCACGCAATCTGCCATGCCACTGCGGCAGTCTAGCTAACATGTGTATATAGCAAGCGTTTGAGGGCCTCAAGAATGCGGGACGTCGCGTAAGGAGGACAGACTGCACTCTCGCTACTACGGATCACGTATGTTCGCCCCTTACTGTCGTCACTTACATGCAAGCCGGTCTGAGCATGCCGATGATAAGCGAGCTCGGATGCTGATTGATCTTTGCTGCAGAATGTCCCCACCAAGTCCCGAAAGGGTATCAAGGACATTGCCACCTTCGTTGAGGAGGAGGATTCACGGTTGCAGTGCCTCACCCTGGAGCAAAATGTCAAGGATTTCGGTATCACATACTTTGGCCTCGGTGATAGACGCCAAGGCATTGTCCATGTCATCGGCCCTGAGCAGGGCTTCACCCTTCCGGGCACGACGCTGGTGTGCGGCGACAGCCACACATCGACCCATGGCGCCTTTGGCTGCTTTGCCACCGGAATCGGCACTAGTGAGGTCGAACACGTCCTGGCTACCCAGTGCCTCATCACCAAGAGGAATAAGAACATGAGGATACAAGTCGAGGGCGAGCTTGCCCCGGGTGTCAGCTCTAAGGACGTCATCCTCCATGCTATTGGCTTGATTGGTACTGCTGGCGGTACCGGCTGCGTAATCGAGTTCTGTGGCTCCGTCATCCGCAGCCTCAGTATGGAAGCTCGCATGTCCATCTGCAACATGGCTATTGAGGGCGGCGCAAGAGCAGGCATGGTCGCGCCCGACAATATTACCTTTGAATACCTCAAGGGCAAGCCCCTTGCCCCTCCTCCGGATTCGCCCGAGTGGGAGCGCGCCGTTTCGTACTGGAAGAGCCTCCAGTCCGACCCAGACGCAAAGTACGATATCGACGTTCAGATAGATGCCAAGGATATCGTTCCCACGATTACGTGGGGTACCAGCCCCGAGGATGTTGTCCCAATTACCGGGACTGTCCCCGACCCTGAAACGTTCGAGACAGAGGCCAAGAAGCAGAGCGCCCGTCGGATGATTGAATATATGGGACTAACGCCAGGGACTCCCATGGAGGAAATCCCCATCGACAAGGTTTTCATTGGTTCCTGCACAAATTCACGAATCGAGGATCTCCGCGCCGCGGCCGAGGTGGTAAAGGGCAAGAAGGTTGCCGGCAACGTGAAGCGAGCCATGGTTGTACCTGGCTCCGGAATCATCAAGGAACAAGCTGAAGCAGAAGGTCTAGACAAGATATTTCTTGATGCAGGTTTCGAATGGAGAGAGGCGGGATGCAGTATGTGCCTCGGCATGAACCCCGATATTCTTTCACCCAGAGAGAGGTGTGCCAGCACAAGCAACCGAAATTTCGAGGGAAGACAAGGTGCCTTGGGCCGTACTCATCTTATGTCTCCGGTCATGGCTGCCGCTGCCGGTATCGCCGGTAAACTGGCGGATGTCCGGAAATTAACCAGCTACAAAGCCAGCCCACATGTGGAAGCATATAAAGCACCCGCGCCATCAGCTAAACCGCATGTCGACGAGAGCCTCGAGGCTGGAGATGTATTAGCTAAGGACAGACTGAGCGATCAACCCCAGGACAGCTCTGTAACTGCTGAAGACTTGGTAACGGAAGCAGCTGGTTCGCAAGGTCTACCCAAGTTCGTCTTGCACAAAGGCATTGCCGCACCACTCGATCGCACCAATGTCGATACTGACGCCATCATTCCGAAACAATTCCTCAAGACCATTAAGCGTACAGGACTTGGCTCAGCCCTCTTCAACGATTGGAGGTATAATCCCGATGGTTCGCCGAACCCCGAGTTCGTTCTTAACCAGGAGCCATATACTCAGGCGAAAACCCTGGTGGTCACTGGCCCCAACTTCGGCTGCGGAAGTTCACGTGAGCACGCACCTTGGGCTCTGAACGACTTCGGCATCCGATGCATCATCGCCCCCTCTTTCGCCGACATTTTCTTCAACAACACATTCAAGAACGGCATGTTACCCATCGCCATCACAAATCCTGTCGATCTGGCGAAGATTGCAGCAGAGGCCCGAGCCGGCAAGGAGATCGAGGTCGACCTGCCCAACCAGGAGATCCGCGACGCGGACGGCAACACGATCTGCAAGTTCGACGTCGAGGAGTTCCGGAAACACTGCCTAATCAACGGACTCGACGACATCGGCCTGACCCTGCAGCTCGAGGATAAGATCACGGAGCACGAGAAGAAGATCTCGCAGGCGACGCCGTGGATCGACGGCACGTCGTATCTCAGCAGGAAAGGCGGCAAGCTGCCCATTAAGGCCGCCAAGGTGCCCATGACGAATCGCGGGCAGGAGATCAATGACCCTATCGATTGGTAATAGCGCAGGCGAAACCAAGGCAATAAACGTAATGTGGAGTTCTTATTTAATTTGATGGCTGGCATGCCGCCGGGAAATCTGGTTTAGCACAAAGTATTGCCTGGGTGAGGACTCTGTCTCACCCGCCACGTTTTAATTGGTAGTATGAATTATACGATATCATGTTTTAGGGCATCGGTTCTCTCGAGCCTGGCCCTGCCACCCTCAATTTCTTTTGGACTTGATATTGCTGTGCGTGCGTGCCTCGACTAATCTGCCCTGTTATTCATGAGATGTTAGATAGCAAAATAGAACATAGCCAAGGTTGGTCAGTAGGTGACATCAAAGGAGGTATCGTAGTAGTGCTGTTATTGAGAACCTCTCCTAGGGAAACAGTAGTGTTAGGATAGTTATCATTGCGGACAATTTGATTATGGAGTGCATTAATGGACTCGGGTACAGTTTAGACGCAGCAGGTTCCCGGCTCGATAAATTGATGGATAGGCTGGTCCCTAAAGCTTCGAGTTCCTAACTAGTTCCCCACACGCCTGGTATAGTCAAAATCTATTCCCTATACAAAGGAGGGCAGGGCGTGATTGGCGCTAATGACGTCCTTCATCACGGCAAGGTAGTCCAGGACCAGGTCGCCGTCGGCGTAGAGGTCGCGCTGGACCCAGAACGAGCGGACCTGGGCCCCGAAGGCGGCCATGCTGCGCACGTAGCCCTTGCGCTCGGTGCGGTCGATTAGGTTGAGGATGGCGGCGCGCTGGTCGTCGGTACGCGCCTCGCACGCGATGATGAGCAGCGGGAAGAAGTGACGGCAGTAGCAGTCCTGCACGGGCCCGGCGTACACCTCGGCGACCAGGGCGTCCAGGTCCGCCGCGGGTGCGGACGGGCTCCGGGAGGCGCGGGCCAGGTAGATCCGCGTGGCGGTCTGGTAGAGCCGAACGGTGAATCGGAGGTCCTCGCCCGGATCGCCCGGCTCCGGCGTCCTCGCCGACGACGAGGATGGCAGGCTGTCGATCTTCCACTCTAGTGCCCGGAGGCGCTC
This sequence comes from Xylaria palmicola, assembly GCA_022385595.1. Classification (NCBI taxonomy): domain Eukaryota; kingdom Fungi; phylum Ascomycota; class Sordariomycetes; order Xylariales; family Xylariaceae; genus Xylaria; species Xylaria palmicola. Next base: position 654,759 of record MU281341.1, read on the forward strand.
CCTGTACTCTATCCCATGGCTCCGGGGGTCGCTCGGGTCCAGTAGCACCTCGCAAATCTCGGACAGGACGTTGAAGACGGCATGGGGAGGACTCTGGGACAGGGGCGCCCGACGCTCCCACTCAGTGCGTATTGGAAAGAAGTGTTTTCGTAGGCCTTCTGTTCTCTCTTCTACCAAGTGCAGATGCTGGATGGTGCTTTGAGGGACGGGGCTGGTTACTGTACCCGGGGCAGCCCTCGCCAGATACTTGTGCCGCCAGTGATACAGGGTGAAGCGTGACATTAAATCATGATAGCAGACCCAATCAAGGAGGCTACTATCATCACTGCGGCCTGTTTGGTTTCCAAGCTGAGCACGCTGTACTACTTCCATAGCCCCTTGAAGATAGAAAAGCCACTCGCCCGAGTTTTCCGACGGCAGCAGGATCTACCGAAGAGCCATCAGTCTAACCCGTGCCTAGGTAGTTTAGATGTGTCCTAGTAGTGCTAATTTTACTCACTTCAAAAGAACACAGGATCATGCAGGCAGCTATATGCTGAGCGGCCGCCATCAACCCATGCGAAGCCTCCTTCGCGGAAGCCGAGAGGGCACCGAGGGCGGCGACCTTGAATAGCATGGTTTCGCGATGAAGCCCGCTGCGGCGGAGAGAGGAGAAAGCAAGCAGCGCGTGGAATAGGGCGCGCTTCGACACCGTGTCGTCGACGAATAGCATCCGCATAATCACATCGCGGATATTCGCCGTATGTGGGCTGAATGTAGCCAACGCATGATGGGCAGCATCGCGGACTAGGACTCGCATTATGTGAGCCGATTCTTCGTCGCGTCGGGCTGGACTGGCGTATGCTTACAATAGTATACCAATTCCATGTTCGTTACGTCTGACTGAGGCTGGCTCCATAGCTTTGGGATCGGTGGGCTATGATCCGGGGGCCTCCGGGCACCTCGTATGGACAGACCATGATACATTTGGACATCTTGAGAGGTCGTGTTGATGAACCAATGACGATCTGCCTGTCCGGCCTCCATCCGTGTGCCCGTCAACGGCAAAACTACGCCAATTGCGCGTCTCTTATCGCCCTCCCTCGGCCATGACAGGCGAAGCCCGTACCCTTCGCACGCCCGCTGCGCTTTAGCACATCTCTGACAAGTCGGTATGCTCTGGTCACACTGCACCTTTCGACCTGGCGCGTGGTTAGGCAAGTGTCTGATCGTCGCTGAAACCAGATAATATTACTAACTTTTACACGTCCAACAGCCTTGCCGCGAGATCTTCCTGGGCTTAGACGGCATCGTGATTAGTTAGCAGCTGACTTCGGCCGTTCACCCGACAGTTGATAGCGTGAGAGATGGAAATCCAGATGTCCTAACTCCGGGACGAAGTAGATGAACGAATACCTAAAGCCGTGGATTGCTGGCCAAGCAAGATCATCCTGCGCTACGAGACTCGGACAAAGTTGCTTGAGATGGAGCTGTCTTTTAATCCTGACGGACTTACGATACTCACAAGAAGCCGTAAGCAGCTGGCGTCGTGACCCCTGGCTCGTGGGGGCCCACCCGATGCAACTTTGTCCGAGCTGAGATTTGTCAGCCCACAGTCAACGTCGCATATGCGATCCGGGTACGGGCAATAAGCTTCGAGACGATGCGCGGTATTCCAAAGGGCTGCATCGCGGCGGCTGCTTCGATGGGAAACTTGCCAGCTGCGTGGTGGTCTATAAAATGGCCCGTGTGGCCATCCAAGTCCCAGAGTGCTTGAGTTCTTTCATCACTCACTCGATCATCCCCGTCTCAAAACTACCTTCAGCTACTCAAAATCCCGCCCAGACCAGTACTTTTTCTCTGTCTACTTATAGGAGACGAAAATGGCTACCTACCTGATCACCCAAGCAACCGGTAATCAGAGTCAATGGACCATCAGGCACCTTCTCGCCGCAGGGGCAAAAGTCCACGCGCTTGTGCGTGATCCCTCGAAGGTCCTCCCCGAGGTCCTCAGGAGCCCGGGCGTGACCATCTTCAAGGGAGAGAGCGTCAACTTCGACGACGTCTTCCAGGCGGCCCAGGGCTGCGCGGGGGTGTTCCTCAACACGGTGCCGATCCCGGAGCTGGAGTCCAAGCAGGCGCGGACCATCGTCGAGGCGGCCAGGAAGGCCGGGGTCGCGACCGTCGTGGCCTCGACGGCCATGTGCGCGGGGCGCCGCGACATGTGGGACGACGACTTCACGGCCGGCTGCGGGCTGCGGGGCTACTACCTCTCCAAGGCCGCCGTCGAGGACGCCGTGCGCGGCGCCGGCTTCGCGGCCTGGACCATCCTGCGGCCCGCCTACCTGCACATCGACTACCAGCTGCCCAGCGCCCACCACAACTTCCCGCGGCTCGCCACCCACGGCGAGCTCGACCACTACTTCGACGACGGCGCCCGCATGGGCCAGACCGACACGAGCGACGTCGGGCGGTTCGCCGCCGCGGCGCTGCAGGATCCGGCCCGGTTCGGGGGCCACGAGCTCGAAATCGCCGCCGAGAGCCTGACCGTCGAGGAGATCCGCGACGTCCTCGTGCGGGTCAGCGGCAGGGACGTCGGGGTCCGGCGGCGCACGCCCGAGGACGGCGAGCCCGTCTTCGGTCAGCTGTTCCAGGTGTGGGCGAACAAGAAAGACCTCGGCCCGATCATCGCGGCCTCGAAGGAGGCGGCGGTCAGGTTCGGCATTCCCCTCACCTCGCTGGAGGATGCCTTGCAGAGGGAGAAGGGGCGCCTCCTGGAGTGCTTGCCTGTCAAGGCCTAGTTTCTTGGGTTCGGAGAGCGTTGGGTTGTTTACATATTATAGATTAGGAGTGTATTTTCCAATGCAAGCACCGGTTCTGTGCTAACTTTCTGATGTCCTCATTTTTGAAGTAGTCTGTGTATGACATAAGTTATTCAAGTGGTGCCCGATAACATGCTACACTATGAATGCCATGGATGCTAACAGAGACGCCGGCTTCAGCGCAAATCATCTCAGCTGGTTACAGCGGCCATCACTATGGCTCTAAATCGAGGCTTTGAGGGGGTTCATCTTCATTCAAATCGAACCCGGGCTGGCAGGGTGGTAAGGGTTATTGTTCAGCTGGTCCTGCTGACGTGTTGATGGGAAGGGGCGCTTTCAGGGGGGATGGGGAGGGTGGTGTTTGTTAGTATATCTACGTTATTGTACTCCGTAGGCGGAATCCAAAAGCCCATGTTCTTTAAGTCATAATTTGCGCATGGCAGAGCTCATGAAGTGAGCCGGCGATGCAAGTGGCCTCGAACAAGCGGCACAAAGAATGCTACAGAGCAGCCACCTTTTCGAAGGATTGCGGGGTATGTGATATGTCTCAGCCAACGGCGCCCACACCTAAGTAAATATATATACCTATGTTAGCGCGATCTCTCACAGTATTTTGACCCGTCCAGGTTGTTTCAGCTTACAAAGATTAGGCGCATGGCAACAACCCTCTCCTGATGGACTTGGCAGACGGTCCTCAACCCATCGCCCAACATGCCGTCGGCAGCAACTGCGGTTTCGGCAACATCAGGACTCGCCATGGCGCCGAGCACGCGAATCCCTCCGGCCCGTGTGTAACGCATTTAGCAATCAAGAGCACCTGCACTGCATGAACGAGGTGGATGAGCACACCCTTCATCCAGCATCAACCAGTCTTATGGGATGGGGATATCTAATGTAATGTGGGCTCTGAAACAATCAGGTCTCACATGGGATGGTTCGATTACAAGATGCATTTTCAAAGAGCGCATACCCCGCCAGAACCCGAAAGCAGCGTCGTATTTGGCGGCAACTCTCCAAGCCCTCTCAAGAAAGGCCTATAGAATCGGCCCAGACCATTCCTCTTGTGTCCCTTGCTTTATGCTAGAAAATAAGCCTACCATCCACGCCCCGAATCGAGTCTCCAGGTTTCTCATTCCCTGCACAAGCCAGTGAGTGTCTTCCTGATCAATATTGTTTTTTTTTTTAACGTTTGCAACTTGTCGCCATGAGTTCAGATACCTTTGACTTCATTATCGCTGGTGGCGGGACCGCTGGCATTGCCCTTGCATGCAAACTCTCTGAAGTGGCTCACCAAACTGTACTCGTGCTAGAGGCGGGGCTTGATCATAGCGATGATCCTCGAGTCAAGACACCGGCTTTCTATGCCGCTCTTCTCGGAACCGATGTGGACTGGGGGTTGCGGACAGTCCCCCAACAGAAACTCGATGGCAGGTCAATCAGCCTGAACCAAGGCAAATTACTCGGTGGTTCTAGTGCTATCAATGCCCACGTGGTGAGTATCTCTGCGGAGCGTTCCATCCTGTTTTAGCGAAGTGCGACCTAGAATCCTGCCATGCTGTACGAAATTCATATGTCCGGAGCTTGGATCGTCTTCAGGCTATGCTCTACAATAATAATAACTGACACTAAGGGTCCTAGTATGCACCTCCGACGAAAGCTATAGTTGATGCCTGGGCTGAACTTGGAAATGAGGGGTGGGACTGGGAAACCATTGGCCCCTACTATGCCAAAGCGTTTGCCGAGCCTCAAACGCCATATGAACTCCAAACATCGCTTGGAATTAACGATGGGGACCCTGGCCATACAAGCACTAGTGGTCCAGTGCGATTGTCGTACCCCGGCAGCTCATCTCATCCCATCCGAAGGATCTGGGCCGAGACGTTCAAGAGAAAGGGATACCTCATGCCAACCAATCCTTGGATTGAAGCTTCGGTAGGTGCTTTCAGCAACCTCACGAGCATAGACCCCGAGAAAAGAGAGCGATGTCATGCTGCCAAAGCATATTATAATCCTGTTAAGGATAGACAGAACCTGCATGTCATCCTCAGTGCCCATGTCGACAGAGTCATCTTTGAGAAAAGTCGGCCCCAACCGAAGGCAGTTGGTGTGCAATACCACCACGAAGGCAAGTCAAAGGTAGCCAGCGCGCGAAAGGAGATCATCATCTGTGCCGGCGCCTTGCAGTCGCCAAAGCTGCTCGAACTTTCCGGAATAGGCAATGCGGATGTCCTGGGGCGACACGGTATTGAGGCCATCAAAGATCTTTCAGGTGTAGGGGAAAATCTTCAGGATCACCTTGTCTGCGACATATCTTATGCGGCAGTAGATGAGTTGGAAACACTGGATGGCCTCGCGAGACAGGAACCCGAAGCATTAGGAGAGGCTATGGTCAACTTCACCCAGAATCACGACGGGGTGCTCACGTCCGGGGGCATTATGACATATGCTTATCTCCCGGTCTTGGACTTTCTAGAGGGTCCCGGTCGGGAACGACTAATCAAGCTGATCGACAGTAACCGCCCTGCCATCTCTACTACGCTACATAATGCCAAAACATTGAAGTACTATGATGTAGCGGAGGAGACGTTACTGGATTCCAATAGACCATCTGGTGCTTACCTCACAGTCCTCGCACAGAACAACATCTCCCCAGATCCAGCTACTGGGAAGCCCGCGCCGCCACAGCCAGGCAGTTACATCGGCATTGCCGCTATACTTGCCCAGCCTCTTTCACGTGGTACTGTACACATTGTATCCAATAACTCCCGGGAGGCGCCAGAGATTGACCCCAGATATCTCTCTAACCCGCTCGATGTGGAGGTTCTCGCACAGCACGTCAAGTATATCTGGGACATCGCAAGTTCTGCACCGCTGAGCGGCATCCTCAAGCAGCCGTTGAAGCCCTCGACTCCGCTCGCGCATTTTGGCGATCTTGAGGCCGTGAGACGATACATCGAGGCACGGACAATCTCGATGTGGCATCCGGCCGGTACTTGCGCCATGCTCCCCGAGGAAATTGGAGGTGTCGTCGACAGTTCCCTGAGAGTCTACGGAGTTAGTAACCTTCGGGTTGTGGACTCTAGCGTGATCCCTTTGCTCCCGCCTGGAAACTTGCAGTCAACGGTCTACGCCGTTGCTGAAAGAGCAGCTGACCTGATCAAGGACGCCCATGGGTTGAAGTAGTGTGAGCAACGCGGTTCATTTGAAATGGTTTCCACTTTCAGTAGTGAATAGATAGTTAACCGTCTTCGGGGCTGAAATGGATATTGTTAAATAGGAGGGTTGCAGTGAGTGTTAAGGAGTAGAGTCCCTCTCCACACATCTGCTCTATGAAGCACCCTGTTACCAGCTCCCATTTGCAACGAGCGTGCTTGGAAATATCAGACTATATTTTTAATTGAATTATAAGTGAATTACAACATGACTTCCATGGATATTATAAAGAAAGATCATTACAAGCCAATAAGTTAGACGCGCCGACGGGACATGCAAGGTCTAACCCTAAGCCCCATTGGATCTGAGACAAGGATGACGAGTCACTCTAGAAGTCACTAGTTAGGTCCGTATGCCTGTTCAATCACATTGTAAGCATCACGATTTTAAAATGTGATGATAAGATAAAGAATATGTCACTTCATATATCTCTAGACGATATAGAGAATGAGGAAAACATGATAATGACGATCTACGTCATGTTTTGTTAGACCGAGGTAGGCCTAAGGAGCGTAATACATCAATGTTTATACAACCCTACATTCTAAGCGATTCATCTTCATAAAAAACAAAGAAGCGCATTTCCATACTTTCCCTGGGCGCCTCGTTGACTGTCCCAGGGAGCCTGAAAGAGGCGTGACAACAACGACTCTCGGAGGTATTCTTCGAGTCGTAGCACTTGAACACGACAGCTTCTTCCGGCGACATGTCGGACAGATAATACCACTTGTGCTTCGGATTGGCACGGACCTCGATCGTCTGAAACCCGTCGCCTTTTATAACGCTGTCATAGAAGCTGTTGGTGCCCTGGGGTGGCTTGACCACCTCCATGGGCGCCAGGTCCTCCTCGCTGATAGTCCGCCCGTCGCAGAAGCAGAGCGGATCCCGGCGGATCGTCTTGATCGGCCGCCAGAGGTTCACCGTCCCCCACCGCGTCTGGGTCAGCTTCTCGGCTTCGTTGGGAAGATGATCCTCGAGGATGGTGCGGGCCCCTTTGCCGGACTGGTCGATATGCGCATGGCGGGCCGGGACGGTCTTCCCGATGCCTTCTTTATCCGACACGCTGTCTCTGCCTCGAGACGCCTCGCGCTCCTTCAGGGCCGCGAGATTGGATTCCACTGTGTTCTCCCGAATCAGGTGAGAAAAACAATGCACGCGCGTGGCACCGGTGCTAAATATTGGTAAATCAGCATAGACACGTATTGCTTTGCCATCCTATTGCCTACATTTTCTTTACGAATGCCTCAGCCTCGGGATAGATGGTCTGTTGAAAATCTTGCCAGTCGATTGAGGCGATGCTGGGCTTCCATCTGCAGAGCTGGAAAGAGTGTGTGTGAAGGTTGAATTCGTTTTCCTGACCTCTCAAATCATGGACTTGTATATTATGAGGATCGAACTTTCGACGGAGTACACCAACTGTTCCGAAACTGCTCATCTTGACACCACCTAGGGAAGGATCTAGGTGGTAGTTCATCGTTGTTTCTAGCATAGTTGCCATTTTGCCACCAAGAGGACCTTCAAGTTGGGAATAAAGTTGTGTAAAGAAAAAGAAAAAAATAGACGACCGTAGGTCACTTCTGATGTAGCAGAACGCGGGATGTCCATCTCTTTATATAGCACGTTACTCCGAGGGTTGGGCTTCCGTGAGTCCGCTCTCGTAGGTATACGACTAATTTTCATATCGCTACTCTCATTATTTGATTTAATCTGATGTGACAATGCCGATTACTGATCCACATCGTCCTGTGCGGCATGTGCAATCCAGCTACCAGGTTAGAAAGTTTCAAGAAGCAGGTTTGATATTGGTACTTCCATTATTTGATTTAATCTGATGTGACAGGGTCGATTACTGATCTGTGTTGTTGGGCAGACATCGCCCTATTCATACGCACAATCCAGCCGCTCCGCTTCGTCCTGTTTTTATCATCGTCTTCGGCTGTAAGATTGTTCGTTTGATTGGGTCTCTTGTTCATGGGCTAACGTCAACGTCGGTCTTGGATCCCCGAGATGTGTTCTCGGTAGCGCTACATACGACCTATTTTGGAACTAGCAGCTCAATCTTACAATGCCTGATATAATCGACAATTACTGTAATATCGAAGATGATTACTATGGGCCGCGAGATTCCAAGTTATGTTCAGGTAATTCTTATCAGAGGATGGCTCGGTGTACTTCAAACTTCATTGTGGATGTTTACAACGTGCTGACAACATTCGCTAGACGCTGTGACTGCTGACCCGCCCAGCTGGCATCGGCGCGGATTAGAGATCGGTCTCGGATACCGAACCAGAATATTCTTATTTCCATCCAACCCCTGCTGGCCGCAGTATCCAACTGGGGCTATCGATTCCAAGTGTCGGGCGACAGAATGTCATCTCGCAGGTATGCTGGCTTTACAGGGATGTAGTCATATTGAACGCAGATCCCGCTAACTCATGGAAAGGACATGTGAAATACCTAGCATCGACTACCAAACCCGCTCCAATATAAAATGACCGCCTGCCCTCATCCTTAGCAGGAGAATGATGACCTAGTAATACGTACAGCTCCCGTGGCCGTGGGGCACCGGGGCGCTTGGCCTTTGGTTGGTTTATCTCGACAGGGGTGCTAAAGCTTATTTCTACTCTGACCCGTAAACGAAGCTCGGAAGTTCGCATGTTCGGTTGATCTGAGTCGCTTCATTTACCCTTGCTCATCGTCTTATTATGTGTCCCATAAAAGAGTGGAGAGGCCCGTACTGTAAATACAATCGCTTACCCATTCAACCTGCAAAGATCTCGTCTGCCTCGGGTTTGGGTTTCATCTACACAACTTGCTATAGGACAAAGTAACTGCATTGTATCTTTATGTTTGTTAGGTATAACTATCCACCTTTTTTCTTGTGAGATAAGATCATATGATGTTCCAGTTGAATTATATAGCTACGACTGGGAAGACGCATATACGATTAGTATTAATGCTGTTAGTACCAGAGGAGAACGACTAAAATGGGCCAACCGACTGGTTTGAATTTTACTGACCATTTCTCCTGTGAATGAGATCGTAATAGTAGGCCTGGAAGGTATTGCTGTCACATCTGATGATTGCGGTCTTATCCGGACATGGTTCTCGTTGCGACCAAGTACGCTCGATAGGACGACTTACTATCACACACACCGGTTGAGGAAGCTGAATAGGCTGATATGCTATACCTATATCTCGATTACCTCGGCTTTTGAGCTCGTCTAGCTGGCAAACGACTTCCGCAGCTGATATCCCAGTGCTGTGATCTTTTTCTTCTCCAATCTCGGGATCGTCATCCCCAGAGCCCTTATCCACGGCAACATGCGGCAACATGTACTGAGGGTTTTCATACATGCATAGTCATTTGGTAGTCGAGGCCTGCATTAATGAAAGGCAAAGATAGTTGGTCATCTAAGTAATGCAACTACTGTCACAGTTCTCACTGCTGGTAGTTCCAGTATTGACTTATTTTTACACCACCCTATTGTGGAAGCGGGTGTGAGTACTGCAAGGTCATGATAGCCTAGGTTATCGATCCCCAAAGTATGACTCAAGGCTTATTCAGAAGCTCAAAGCGATTAACAATGAAAAATAAACGTGGGGCGCTGAATAAGCTCGGCGGCCCCTTCATGCCGCACATGTTGGCCGCCCGAACAACAAGAACCGCCGGGAGAGAAGGAGTAGTTGGCATGTTTTGGGGACACAGAGGATCGCATGATTGTAAGTTGGGTTTGTCAATTTAGTAATTATAGAATAAGTTCTGGTCACAAGTTGATTCTGGGAGCTATTGTCCCTTAACGGATAGCCGATGTATTCCCACGGCGATGTAATTGTTGCGTCATCCACAAAACGTCCCCTACTACTTTTCATCGCACCGTGCATGCATAGAGCAGCACAGCATATATGTAACGCGTTCGTCACGCAGAAGTTGTCGAATTCCAGCAACCGTCGGGTCCTGAGGAGAACAATGATTGGTAGTTGTTGGAATAAGGGGGGCTAGATACACTCCCCTCTCATATATATATGTACTCCGTCTGGCTCGCCTCCCGCCGCACGTCATGCGGCATGAACCCAAACGAGACAAAGCAATTGATTGACACACCACCCTCCCCCCTCTTCTAGACTAATTCGCTCCCTTTTGTTATTTCTGGACGCAGCCACCTTTGCTGAGCCTAAGCGGGTGTCCTCATATCGACAGCAGTGTCATTCGCCTCAGCTTCCCCGATGTGAACTACTTGCGCCCATGAACCTGTTGAGGACTACGCCAATTGCGATTCGCCAGCCGCGCCCACTAACACGACGACTTCTGGCAGCCACATTCTTCCGCTCGTCATCTACCTTAATCCCTCGGCTCACCCGCACACACCCTGGTGGGCTTGGAATTCCCTCAGAAATGGATGATCTAACTGCCCGGTTCGAAACACTAATGCAAAGGGTATACGGGCCTTATGACCTGTCGGCACAGCCAGATGCAGCGTGGGAACCCGGCAACGCAGGCGGGCACCGCGGTCGCTACCTCTGGACGGACGCCTTCGGCGTAATCAACTTCGTCACCTTATCCAGAGAGACCCCCTTCCATGGCCCCGCGTATCTGCATCTCGCACGCCAGCTCGCAGACACTGTGCACGACGTGCTGGGCCGGGAACGCGAAGGCGTCGGCTCGCCGGCTCGTCTACCGGGGGCCACCGACGCGGCCCCTCTCCGCGGGGGCCTTCGCATCGGGAAACTGTCGGCCGACGGCCGTGACTGCGATGGAATGTACCACCATTACCTGACACTATGGATGTACGCCCTCGATGTGCTGGCGCGAGCGACGGGCGAGGCGCGCTGGAGCGTTCTTGCCGTGCAACTGGCGCAGACGATACACCCGCGATTCATTGTAGAGCGCGATGGCGTGGAATCCATGGTCTGGAAGATCACGACCGATATGAGCCACGCCTTAGTTGGCGTCCCGGGCCATCTGGACGACGTCACGGGTTTTGTAGTCTATCGCATGTTGCGGGATACGGCGCGACGCTTTGGGACTTGCGAGGATGGGGTGCTGACCGCCGAGATCGAGCAATATGCCCGCATCATGAAGCACCACGACAAGTCCAAGCTCTCGGGCGATCCTCTGGACTTAGGCATGGGACTATGGGTCGCGCATTTTGACCGTGAAGCCGGCTGGTCTCACGAGCTGACCAACCAGGCTTGCCACATCGCGCGATCGAGCTTCCTAGAAGCCGCTTCCAAGCCCATTACGGCTTCTAGTCGTCGGCATCGTCTTGCATTCCGCGAGTTTGGCGCGTGTCTCGGGATCAAGTGTTACGAAAAAGGGCTTGAGTCGTTGCTAGATGGGGTCCAGGCCGTTCTTGACGTCTGGAAGCATATAATGATTGAAGACGAGAACGATGAAGATGGCGATTCAACCCCGATTAATCTGGTCATGTATGCGGCCGCCCTCATTCCGGGAGGTGAGTCCCTATCGCCCCAACTCGCTTGCCAGCCGATCAACGAGCTAACTGAAGCCAGCTTTCCGTAAGGGCTACCTCGAGGACTGAACATTATAAGTAGAAAGGTCTCTGAAGAACGGCTTTTAATTCTACTCACTGCCAAGTGACCATAGTATTTGGGAAGTATATCAACTTTACAGTTGTTTCTTTGATGCATTTGTGATAACAGGATCGCATCATCGCGGTCGGAGGTGTTTCGTGTTCTCGTCCCGAGATGAGGCTGCACTTGGCGGGTCAGACTGATCATTTGTCGCAGTACAGAGGATCGTAAGGTCGTTTGAGTGTTCTTCGGTAGGGAGGTCAGGTACTAGTCAGTTCAAGGCCTACAGATAAAAGGTACCTGGTGCTGTGTGGCGCACATGGCCGGGTGAACATGCGAGCCTTACGCACTTTGCTAGAGTTATTTCAAATAGTCGTTTCGGAGTCAGCATTCATGAATGATTTTTATTTGTAACAAGTACATGGATAGATGAGGCTAAGTCAATGCGTTCCATTTAGACAACTATACTTGTACCAGGCTGTACCAGGCCAGACCCTCGCTCTCACAACGACGTGAGATTATAGTTTCTCTTGATGACATCGGCAAGCTACACGGGTAAGTCAGCTCTTGTCAATATGTTTCTAAGACGACTCAGCAAAGCTTGCTCACCTTCTCACCGCTTGCATACATTGTTGCGCTGGGCGTGCCGGAAGTTTGAAAGGGCCAGTAGCTAATATCTGCAACCCTCAGCCCCCGAACCCCATGAACTTTCCATTCGCTGTCGACTACGCCGCCCAAATTCCGCGGCAGCATGGCGGCGGTACAGCATTGGTGAGCGTTGGAGGGGTTGATCTGCTGTCGCAGCACCGCGATAATCTCCTCATCCGTCTGTAGCTGCACGCCGAATGGACTTGCCTCTACCGGACCGAGTGACGCCATATCTGGGGCGGCGAAGAGCTCACGGTTCCTTCGGAACAGAGCAACGTATACAGCGAGATCAATGGGATCCGTGGCGGTGCGATAATCGACTATCGGGCTGGCTAATGGATCGGTGCTGTCTATATTCACTGTCCCACGACTGAGCGGCTTAAGATGATAGATGAGACTTGATGACGAAGTGCCCCAGTAGAGAGTACCGACGGCTGCATCCTTCCCTTCAAACTGTTGTATCAACAGCTCCCGTTGCTTCTTATAACCTTTTAGTACGGTCGGGTCTACATCGCTCGGAAGAGACGCAGCGGGATCTCGGGACCGGGCTTCTGCGGCAATTGCGGAGTAATTTCCAGTGACGAGCTGCAGGGAAAGCTGTCCGATGTTAGTACTGAGCGAGCGAACTATTGTGTATGCCCCAGTCCGATAGGTATCATAGAGCGCTCTCTGCTCTGCGTTGTATGTGGCATTGGACTCCAAGCTTCCCGCGTTCGGGGTAATATTAGAGGTGACTACCAGAGGTCAGATGTATGGCGATACGGGGGTACACGGAATGAAACGTACTATTCCATGGTATAGTGAGTGTTGACTGATCCTGTAGGTTCTGCCCAACCCCCGGTAGGTCTTGGACGACAGCAATGCCGTGCTCATTGAGCAGCGCTCGAGGTCCGATCCCAGAAAGCTGCAGAATTTGGGGGGTGTGAACACCGCCAGCCGCAAGAATCACTTCTTTCGTAGCATACACATGGGTAGTGCCACCGCCCGCAGAGGGGAGGTACTCAACACCTACGGCGCGGGTCCCGTTGAAAAGAACTTTGGATACCGTGGCACTAGCAAGAACATGGTAGTTAGGCCGCGACGCTTTGACTCGTTCATAGTGGTTAATATGGGCATCACTCCGTGTCATAGTCGCCGCGTCCAGAGTGCTGGGTATCCAAAAAATACCGAGGTTGTTACCTGCCTGCGGATCCTTCACAACGGGCAGGCCGATCGACTTAGCTGCGTTCCACCAGTTGGCACTACCCGGGTAGAAGTAGTCGGGGTAGGAGTATTGTACAGGCCCGGATGTGCCACGGACTGAATCATCCCACGAGATATTCGCCTGGGCTGCGAAGTCGCTGTCCGGCTTCGTGAATTTCTCTCCCTATACGGTCGGTCAATATCATCTCCGATGCCACCTGAGACGCCGGGGGCTTGCCTTTAGGAAATAAGGAAATATAGAGTTCCAGCTCCAGCCAGGATTCCCAAGTTTGCCCCAGTCGTCGTAGTCAGCCTTGTCCCCTCTACACAATGACTACGAGTTAATTCTGCCGATAACTTCATGGATAAACCCGAGACATGCATCTGATGAGATAATCCGCGTACCTGAGATACACCATGGCATTGACCACGCTTCCACCACCCACGACCTTTGCGCAAATGGTATCCACCGATCGGTTGTTCAGGCCTTCTTGTGGTACTGATTCGAGGCCATTGAAATATTGAAAAGCGGGATAGGCCCCAGGGATGAGGACACTGTCCTCTCCCTGATCGAACGGCCCTGCCTCGACAACAAGTACGCTGACTGTGTAGGCTCTGTCAATTGCGCTTCATCCCAGAACTAAGGTCAAAAAAATTATTGAGGATTTACCGCTAGGGTCCTCCGTCAGGCGATCCGCCACCGTCAACCCAGCGATGCCCCCTCCTGCTATGATGAAATCATACGCGTTGGATCCGGCCTCGTCTCGGGAGACGACCGACGCGTGCAGAGGTACCAAGGCTGCCGAAGCTGCCTCAACCGCGACCAGAAGGGAAACAAGGGCATGGAGTCGACTCGGGTGATTGCGCGGACACAACATTGTCAAGCCCTTCTTTCAGCCCACGAGCTGTTGTTGTTGCTATTGTCAACCCAGGACCATTGGCAGTAGAACGTCACACTCTTAAGGACATCTGAAGACCAGGTAGCCCATGGCCACGCTAAGCTAGATAAAGTACTCAAGGCCGCCCGCCCATAATTAGGATTTTCGGAATCGTCAGACATATGAAGTGGCGAGAGCTGAGTTGGTATGCAAGCAGACATAACGGTAAGGTATGATACCCAACAGACCAGAATAGAGGAATCTTGTACTTGGCTTGGGTTCGTGGGCAGGGTTGTAAAATTAGTTTTAGTATTTTTAGTACTAACTAAAGTTTACGTAGTGACTAAACTAAAACTAATTTTTTAATACTAAAAATTTTTTTTGACTAACTAAAGTACTAATTAGTTACTAATTAGTACTAAAGAATTTAAAAAAAAGTTAAAAATATAATTAAAAAAAAATCGGAAAAATATATAAAAACCAAAAAAAAAAAGTATATAAAATCTAGAATTTTATAAAAAATAAAACTAACTAGTAAAATAGCAATTTTAAGTATTATATTTTAATTAAAAATAAAATATTATAAAAAAAGTTTTAAAAGTTTTATTTAAAAAAAGCTATAAATTCTTTTATAAAAAAGCTAATATATTATTAAAAAGCTAATTTTAAAAGCTATTCAAATTTAAAAACCATTTATTTTTCCAAGTTTTATTAGTTTTATTATTTAAATATATATTATTTTATATATAATTTAAAAAATAAAATATTACAAAACAAATTTAAAAAAATAAAAAGAATTTATAAATTTTACAACTTAATAAGTTATATACAAAAAAAAAACTTACTTTTCAAGCTATTCGAATTTGAAATCCGTTTATTATTAGTTATTTTCGTTATTTAACTATAAGTTGTTTTATTATATAATTAAAAATACAAAATTTTAAAAATAAAATCAAAAAAAAATCAAAAGAAATTGTAAATTTTAAAACTTAATAAATTATATACCAAAAAAAAGCTTATTTTTCAAGCTATTCGAATTTAAAAACCGTTTATTTTTAGCTATTTTTGCTATTTAACTATAAGTTGTTTTATTATATAGTTAAAAATACAAAATGTCACGATAAAAAGTATAACAAATTAAGTACAACAATAGTTCTAATATATTTATAGTAAAAGAAAAACATAACTAAAGTTTAAAGTAAAAGTAAAAAAAGTATAATTTAAGTGCGAAATAAGTACTTTTTATAATACATGTAATTAAGTAGTGTAGTACATTTAATAAGTAGTAAATATAATAATTATTTTTTTTTCTTTTTAAAAATTAGTTTTTAATTCTTAAAATTCTGCGCTTTTAATTAATTTAACTAATAAAATAAATTATATGTTTTGTTATATTTATAATAATTAATAATTAGTTTATATAAATGTTTACTTATTATTTAGTATTATTATAGTAATTTGCTTGTAAACGGTAAATAATTTTGCTACGTTTTTAATTATAAACAATAAATTTTTTAAAGTACGCGCTTGTATTTTCCTTTTTTTCTCTTTTTTTTTTAGGTATTACAAAGCTTTTCTTATAGTTTTTTATATTTACTTAATCCTTTTTTATTATTAATTTACTTATGTTTTGCGTTTTATTTTTCGTTTTTTATTTTTTATTCGCCTTATTTTTATTATTATAGCCAATATTGCTTTAAAAGTTAACTTTAATACTAAACTACTAAATAATAATAATAAAAATAACTTTAATATACGTTACACTGTTTAAAACTAGTGCTACCGCTAATGTAGCCCAAAAAAGCAATTTATAAAAACTTACAACAAAAAACATAACTAACGTAAAAATACTAAACGCACTATAGGTTTATTAGTTTACCGCCCGTACTATAGCCGGGTTTACAAAGCGTTTCAACCTTAAATAAGCAAGCTTTTTAAAGTTATATACTTAATTAAAGCAGCTTTTTTCTTCTGCATTAATTGCCGTTACGGCTATAATATTTACAAGTTTGTAAATATTTTTACATTTACTTTGCCGCTATATTTTTACTTATTACTAATTAATAAGTTTTTACTATAATAGTATTTAAAGCTTTACGCTTTTAAAAATTAATAAACAAATTTGCTGTTAATTTATTTTAATTAATCCGAGTAAATTTTTGTAATTCTGCTTCGTTTTATATTACGGATATAAATAGCTGCTAAACTTAGTATATTTTAAAAAACAAACGTATTTTTCTTATTAAAACGCAGTAATAGCTTTTAAAAGCCTTTTTAAAAATGTTATTAATATATTATGCTACTTTTAAGCTTATTAAAAAAGTTGCAAAAATAAAAATTAGTATTTTTGTTTTTTAATTATTTTTAATACGTTATTATAACTAAAATTTATATAAAAAAATAAAGTTTATTATAAAGATCTAGTTTTTATTTATTATTGCTTTGCTTAACAAGTGATTTTTCTTTTTATTACTAATACCGTTAATATTTTTATTTTTTTTTATTTAACGTTTAATTTTAATATAATAAAATAATAATACTATTACTTTATATAAGTATAAAACTATGCTGTACTTTAAGTATTTTAATACTAGTTTTTTTATATAATTTATTACTGTATTATTTTTCTTTAATAACTATAATATAGTTAATTAAGCTTATTATAATTGTATTTATAATTGTATAATAAAAAAGGATATTTTTAAAGTTAAATAAAGGGTTTTTTAAAAGGGGTTTATATATAATTTAATAATAAAGCGTAGATTTACTTAAATTTAAAAATATAGGTTTAATTCCTATTATATATTAAAAGTAAGAAGTTTAAAAAAGAAAAAAGTTAAAAAAGAAATAATTAACAATTATATATATATAAGTAGTATATTTGCCTTTTTAAAGTAAATAATGCAGTATTGTTTTACTTTTGTATTAGTGCTGCAATGTTAGCTTTTTGTTTGTATTTCTTTAATTAAAATATAAATAGTAAAAATAATTAAATATATAATGCTATTTAGAAAATATAACTAATAATAATATAAGTAAATTTAAAAGTAAAAAAATAATAAGAAATATATATAGTTTGTAACTGTAATAAGTAAGTAGGGTAATAATATATATAATTAATAAGTAATTGTTTTAATTATAATGTATTGCGGTTTTAAACGCGTTCCGCTTATAATAAGTAATGTGTATAAAGTAATTTAAAGTGCTATTTAAAACACTTAAGCTACTTATATATAAAAATAGCTTATAATATAAAGTAAGTTAAATAACTATATATAAATTCAAATATAAAACTTTAAAATTAAATATATAGTTAAAAATAATAAACTATAATTTAGTTTTAAATTTAAGTATAATATAAGTATATTATTCTTTCGCCGAACTATTTTTAGTACGTTTTTGCTTACGTTTTATAAAACGTTTTTTAAAAGTATTAATTATTTTGTTAATTAAAATATTAATAGTTAATACTTATTGATTATATTTAGTTAGTTAGCTTTTTTATTTTACTTTATAGTAAAGATCTTTTTAAAAAACCTGCTTTTTTATTATATTTTTAATTTCCTATTTTTTAAAAAGGGTTTTAAGTACTAGTATAAGTAGTAAGTATTTTAATTTAGTATTTCAAAGCTTTAATAGTTATATTAAAAAAACGTTATATATTTAACTATATTTTACGAGGAGTACAAAGTAATACGTTTATAAATTAACTTTATTTAAAATTTAAAAAGGTTTAATAAACTTAAAAGCTAGTTTATAGTTTTTAAACTTAAGGTTTTTAATAAAAAAAGCTATTATTTATTTTACTTTAAAAATTATAAAAATATATTTAAAATTATAGTATTTTATATACAATTTGGTTGCTTTTCGCCACTATTTTAATAATATAAAGCAAAGCTCTTTTAGTTTATTAATTTAATTTTATACTTTTAAAACCTTTTTTAAAGTAAAGTTGTTTTTAATAAAAGTACGGAATTTAAATATATAGTTATACAAAGTTTTAAAAGGAAATACACTTATAATATTATTAATAACTAAATTTATAGCAAAGTAAGTTTATATTAATAGCTACAGCTAGTTTATTTACTTTAAATTAATAAAGTATTTAAAGTAGCTTTTAATAATTTAGTTTATATATTTTATTTAATTATTAGTTTTAAAGTAAAACATAATTAAATATTTTTATTTAATTTTAATATAATAATATAACTTTAATTAAAACTTACTTATAAAAAAAGTATTTTTATTAAATATTATACTAGTAAGTAACTTAAATTTACATTTAATTTTGCAATAAAATAAAACAACTAATTTAATAGTAATAATAGTAGTATTTACAAGGAATAAATAAGTTAACTTAGTAAATCAATTAATAATAACTAATATAATATTAATAAGTTTATTTTAATAATAGGTTTATAATAAACTAGTAATAAAATCTATAAATAACTTTTTTATTAGTATAATAAAAATTAATAAAGCATTTAACTTGCTATATTTTTAGTAGTATTTTGCTTTTACTTCAAAGTATATTGCATATTTATTTATATAGTTATTAGTATTTTTTTTGAAACTAAGTTAGTAAAACTTCCGTTTTAATAACTTTTTTATTTTCGTTTTTCCAAAGTAGCCTGCTAGTAAATCATTATAATACAGTTTAATTAGCTAAAAATATACTACTTTTTTTAAAAGTATATAAGCTTTACTATTATATAGTAATAAAGTACTTAAAGCGCTTTATTAAGGTTTTATTTGTTTTTTATTTTAAATTTAATATTTAATATAGCGGCATTCCGGATTTTAATTTTAAATATTTTGAATTAAGTTTTAAAAAATATAACTTAATATTAAATTTAAAGCATTATTTGTATTAACAGTAATTCGTACTTATTTACGCATTACTACTTATATAAAAATACTTCGAATTTTAAATAATTTTTTAATATATAATTTATTAACTAGAATTTTTAAATATTTATTACTAATTTTAATATTAATAACTATAATTTTCTTTTATAATATATATAATAAATTACTATTTAACTCTAACTTTATTATATAGTTAAATTATTTTAATAAACTATTAATTCTATTTTTTTTACTACTTTTATAATATATAATAAAATTAAATAATATTAAATATATATATTACTTAATTTACTTTTTACTAAATTTAAATATTTTTATAAAAGCTTATAAGTTATTATAATTCGTAAAAACTTTAATAAGTAACTTATTATTTTGTAAGTAATATTTTTAATATTTAAAACAATTTACAATTACTAGTATTTTTTTATTTAAAATACTATATTTCGATTTTTATTTAGTAAACTTATAAAAATAAAACAAAATAAGTTTTTATTAGCTTTAATTATCTTTTTAAACTAAGTTACTTATAAGCGCAGCATTAAAGTTATTAGTTTTTATTAATATATATTTTTTAAAGTTAAAATATATAAAAAAAATGGCCTTTTTAAATACCTTTTTAACTTTTTTAAAGGCTTTTACTACAAAAGTATTTAAAAAAATTCAATCTTTTTTTGTTTTTAATTCGCTTATTTTTAAAAACCTAAAAAAAAAAACTAAAATTTAGAAGTACTTATTAATAAAACATTAATAAAAATTGCAAAACTTTACATATTATTAAAGCTTGTAATAAAAGCTAAAAAGCAGTTACTTTTTTATAGTCCTGATTTTATTAAAGTTTATTTTAATATTATTGTTTAAAATAATATAGTTTAGAAATTCGAGCTTATTTTAATAAAACTAGCATTTAAAAGGTTTAGTATAAAGGTCCGCTTTTTAAAGCTTTTTAATAACATTTCGAACATATTTTGTATATTTTTCCCTAGTTTTTAAAAAAACTAATACATTATTTAGAAAAGCTAAATAGCATTTATTTAAAAAATTGTTAAATACTTTATATATATAGTTTTAAAAAGTAGTTAAAATATTATATAAACTTATTAGTATAACTAAAAATTCATAGTAATTATAACGAGTTTAAAAGGCTGTTTTTTATTCGTTTCTTTTTTTAATTTATAGTTTATAATAAGCATTTTTAAAGTTAATTTTAAAGAATATTTTAGCTTTTAATATTTTGTTTAATATTTTCGAAATAAGTAAAAAAGTATAATAATTTTTAAAAGAAACTTTATTAAATCCCTTATAATTTATATATAGTTTTAACCCACCGTTTTTTTTTAAGGATAAATAAAATAAGTACTTTAATAAAGCTTTTAAATTTCCTAATTTTACTTAATTTTAATATAGTATTAAGCTATATTTAAAGCTTTTTTAGCTTATTTTATATTAAAAAGTATATTAAATAATAAAGTATAGTAATACCCGGTTTTAAATTAATTAATAAATCTTTTTTCTTATTATAAAGTAAAATATTAGCTTTTTAATATTAAAAAAACTTAGAATACTTTTAAAACTTAAACGGAATAAATGCAATTAAAGTTTAATTTAAAGTTGTTTTTAATTCTTTTAGTTATAAAAGTTTTAGTAATTTAATTAACATTTAGTAAAACTTTTTATTACGATATACTTTTGCAAATTAATAAAGTATTAGTAATTTAAATTACTAATATTATAATCCAAAAAACCAGCAATTATATATTGGATTTAAAATAGTTTTAAGGTTTTTTAAAGTAGTTTATAATAATAATATAGAATTACTTTTAAAATTATTATTTTTAATAATTATAATATAAATATAACAGAATTTTTAAGTAATTTTATAATTATTAATTAGTTTATAATTAATTTAATAGCAATTATAAATAACTATTTTATTAATAATTGCGAACTTAAAAAAATATAGTTTAAAAAATGCTTTTTTTAATTTATATTGCAAAGCAAAAGTATAGCTTATATAATTACATTTAATATAAGAATTCAAATTAGTATAAATAACTAAAGGAAATTTTTTAAAACTTGTAAAATAAATAATATATAAAGTATAAAAACGAGGTAAAGTAAAAATAAAAAAGTTATTATTAAATTTAGTTTTAATAAGCTTTAAAACTAAGTTTACGGTTAGTTTTTTTAGTTATTATTTATATAGTAAAATAAAGTTATTTTTTTTGTTTTTTTATTAAAAAAAAAGTAATATTAGTATTTTTTTTAATTAATTTTAGTTTTTAAAATTTTTTTAAAACCTTGTAATAAGCTTTGTAATTAAAGTTATTAATTAAGTTAAAAGCATTAATTACAAAAATATCTCGGTTTATTATAATAAAAATACTTAAAAGCTTTTAATAAACTAGTTAAAGTTAGTTTACTTTTGTTTTTTATTTAAATGCTTTTTATTTTGTATTAAAATATAAGTTTAATTTAGTAACTTGTATTAGTATTTTTAAATAAAAACTTATTATTATAAGTTAAAGCTTTGTTTTTAAAAAGCAAAAGTTTTTAATGCTTATAATAAAGTAAAGTGCTAAAGTTTTTGCTTAATTAAATAAAAAAAAAGTTGTAACTTTTTTAATACGTATTTTAAAGTTATTTTTATATCGGTTTAAATTCGTTAATAAGTTAAAGTGAATTCGAAAAAGTTTTTATTATTAGTATTAAGTTAGTTTAAAACTAAAAAGCTTAAAATAAAAAGTGGTTTATAAGTTTTTAACGTTTAATTATTATATTTACTATATTATTTCGTTTATTTAATAGTAAATTACAAAAGTTAAAAAGCTTTTTTTATAGTAATTCGTTTAACTTTTAATAATATAGTATAGTTTTTTCCTTTTTAAATTTTTATGTATTTTGGTTTTTAATTTAAAAAAAGTAATAGTTAAACTATTTAAAATATTGTTAAAATAGCTGCTTAATATATTCAAACTACTTATTAATATTAGCTTTAAAATGCTTTAATTAGTAAATAAGTATTTGCGTTCACTTTATAAAAGCATTTTAATTATTTATAAGTTATTTTTTTTCTTTAAAAGTTTTGTTTATAATTTTTATTTAATAAATATTTTTATATATTTAGTTTATTTTAATATTAATTATTAAAATTTTAGTATTATTATAACGGAACTTTCGTAAATTAGCTTTAAATATTAGCTTTAACTTTTTTACTTATTTAGCTTACTTATTATAAATAAACTTTATAAATAAAAAAAAGTAATTAAATTAAAAAAGTTAATTAAAATTTATAGTATTACTATTTAATTATAATTTATAATGCTTTTAGTAATATTTTTTACGTATATAACGTTTGTTTTTATTATTTAATAAAGTGTTAAATAAAGAGCTACTATTGTTAAAAAGTAAAAAAAAGTGGTTTTGTTAACCGAAAAGTTTTAATTATTGATTTTAAAGGTTTTTAAAATTCTTATTTTTTTTTTCCTTTTTTTTTCTTTTTTTTTTTTTAAAGCGTTTTTTTTTTAATAATAATTCAATTGTACTATAAAAAATACCCGTTTTTACAGTATTTTAAATAGTACTTTAATAATAAGCATTTAAAAGTTTTTTAAAAATTTAAGCTTTTAAAACTGCAATATTATATTAATTATTTAGATTTGCTATAATAAAGAACTAAAAGTTACTAGTATTTAAAAATGTAAGTAATAACGGTGTAAAAGTAATATTTTGAAAGTTTAAATTAAATTGTTATTCGAATTAAATTTTTAGTATTTTAATTAAACTTTAATTAAAGTTTATTAATAAAACATATAGTTATTAAGTATTTGTTTTAATATAAAATGCTATTATAAAATTATAAGTAATTTAAAAGAAAAAGCTTTAAAATTATTATAATATGTTTGGTTAAAGTTGTATACATATTTCTAAAGCGGCATGCACGCCTGCAAAAGTGGTGAACACAGTCTTTACTTACTATACTACCCTTTAAAAAAAGAAAGGAAAACCAGTTATACAATAAAGGAATGGGAAACTCCCTTTTTATGCCTTTTTATATAGGGGTAAGAAACCTGATTTGTACTAGGTTTGAAGATTTATTGTTTTGTACGAATTACGTTACAATTAATATAGTAATCCTATTCTAACACTAGGAAAAATCTCTTTTAGTTATAATTTGGCTTATTTTTAGGTTGTACGATAATAAATATATAAATGCGCTTTGTATATATAGTTTTTAGCTATAGAAAAAAACTTATACTTTTTTGACTTAAGAAACCTACTTTGTATAGTTTGTGATTTGTATAAGAAACAAAAGGTATTTATAACCTTTTTTTTATAAGGAAAAGCTTTTGTTAAGGTTTCTTTGTATAAAGGAGAGGTTAAGTACCTTTTTTTTAAGGGAGAAAAGGTGTTTTTTCCTTATTGTACGAAAAAGCCTTCGTTAAAAGCTTTGTATAATAAGGAGTAATACTTTTTACTCCTTTGCTTAAAGCCTTTGTTAAGGCCTCCTTATAGGAGAGAGGGAGAGGCCCTTTTGTGTATATAAGGACTTTTATTAAAGTATTTCTGTATAAAAGGCGGCCTAAATATATAGTGTTTATTATACGGCTTATATACGATAAATAAGATTAGTAAGTGTTGTTTAGCTTAGTGCGTAGTAATAGCAGTTGGAAATAAAGTGCCGTTTGGTTGTTTATATAGTAGGTAATTAAAGGTGTTGTTTAGCTAAATATACAACAATAAAGTTAAAAGGGTATTGTTGTTTAACTTGTATACAACGGGTAGTTAAAAAGGGTATTGTTAGCTTATATGCGATAAGTAGTTTAAAGGGGTATTGTTTAGCTTTTTGTATAATAAGTGGTTGAAAGGGGGGGAAGGTGTTGTTTAGCTTGCGTATAATAAGTAGTTAAGTTGGTATAATTGCGCGTTATTAATTATATATTTGTATTTAAGTTAATTCTAATGTATAAAAGGGTAATTAATTTTTTTATTTTATTAGTACTACTAAAAAATAAAGTGTAATATAGGATATATAGTTTTTAAAGTGCTAAATAAGATTCCGTTATTATTTATAGCTAATTTATATTAAATAAAATTTATTTTTGTATTTAAGTTAATTTTAGTATATAAAAAAAATAGAGTTTAAATACTAATTAATATTTGGTTGAGGTTGTATATATATTTTTAAGGCGGTATGTATGCTTGTAAAAGTAATGAATACAATTTTTACTTATTATGCCACCCTTTAAAAAAAGAAGAGAAAACCAGTTGTACAATAAAGGAGTGGGAAACTCCCTTTTTATGCCTTTTCGTATAGGGGTAAAAGACCTGATTCGTACTAGGTCCGGAGACCTATTGTTCCGTACAAATTGCGTTGCAACTAATATAGTAATTTTATTCCGATACAATAAAAAATATAACAAGTTAAATATAATAATAGTTTTAATATATTTATAATAAAAGAAAAACACAATTAAAACTTAAAATAAAAGTAAAAAAAGTACGATTTAAGTGCGGGATAAGTACCTTTTATAGTACATGTAGTTAGGTAGTGTGGTACATTTAGTGAGTGGTAATTATAACACAAAATTTTAAAAATAAAATCCAAAAAAATCCCAAAAAATTATAAATTTTAAAACTTAATAAATTATATACCAAAAAAAAGCTTATTTCTCAAGCTATTCAAATTTAAAAACCGTTTATTTTTAGCTATTTTTACTATTTAACTATAAGTTGTTTTATTATATAATTAAATATATAAAATTTTAAAAATAAAACCAAAAAAAATCCAAAAAATTTATAAATTTTAAAACTTAATAAATTATATACAGAAAAAAAGCTTATTTTTCAAGCTATTCGAATTTGAAATCTGTTTATTCTTAGCTATTTTCTTTATTTAAATATATATTATTTTTTTAATTATATTTATTTTATTAAATTTGTTTTTAAGTTTTTAATTAAAAAATATATTTAATAAATATATAAAATATTAAATAGCTAATTAGGGAAAATAGGTAAAAATAAACGGATTTTAAATTTAAATAGCTTAAATAAGCAGCTTTTTAATAATATATTGGTCCTTTATTTATATTGCTTTATATACTTTTGTTTTATTTTTTAATACTTTTAATAATTAATATTTCCTTTTTTAGTTAATAAAAATATTTTTTATATTATATTACATTATAAATACTTTTGCCTTATTTTGTATTATCTTTTATTAATTACTTTGTATATTTCCTTGTATTATTAAATATTATTTTATAATAAACGATATAACATTTTTATTTTTTTTAATAAACATTTTAATTTTAATTAGTTTATTAACTGCCGAACAAACTCAAATATTTTTCATTACTTTAATTAAGTAATTGCTTTAAAATCAATTGATTTTTCAATTTTCGGAAATAACAAATTATTTTCAAAATATTCAAAATATCAAATTATAAAAGATTCAAATATTATATTAATATAATTTTAATATTTAATTTTTTAAAATTTAAATACTTTTAAACCATTTACAAATATTAATACCAAATCTACTTTTTCGTATATTATAAATCAATTTCACCAATATACCGATTTTATAAGTATTATATATAATATTAATAAAATTTATTATTTTTATTAATTATTAAGTAAAACAGTATTTATAATTAGTATAATCGAAAGTTTACTACGTTTCGCAAATATAAACTCTATTTATTTTAGGCTAAAAAAGGAAAAAAGTATTAAAAACATACAATTTATTTATAATTTAGTTATTTGGTTTTTTTTGGATTTTATTCTTTATTTTATTCCTTTTTTTCTATATTTATTTATATAAAACCTTTAAAATAAACCCAAAAAAATTTAAAAAATAAAACCTAATATTTAATATAAAGAATTGCTATAAGCATATAAGAAATTGCTACGGGCACATGATTTTACGGGCATATAATGTTTTAATTAGCTTAAAAAATAAATATTAGTATATACTACTGTTTTAATATACTTTGTATATTTAATATATATATACTATTAGTATATTAGTATTGGTTGTATATAATGTACAATACTTTTTCGTACTACTGCTTAACCAAGCTTTAAGCTTGGCTATACAAGCGGTACTTGCCGGCAGAATTCCCTTTTTAAAAGGAGAATTCTGCGTACAAAAGTTCCACCTTTATACTTAGAAAGTAAATAAATTAATAAACAAAAGTCATTTATTTTACCTTGTTTTTGTGTATTTTACCTTTGTACAATATTGTACACAGCTTATTAATACTAATTAGTATTTTTGGCTTAAAAATATAAATTAACTAAGTAAAAACGGGATTCTTATTTAGTTATACAAAGGCTGCATATTTTATATTGCATTCCGGTTCTTTTAGTTTTACTAATAAAAAAGAAAAATTAATTACTTATTTGTATTTTAAGTATAGCTTTTTATATAAATGTTTAATTAATAGTATATAATTGTACTACTTTTAATTACTATTGTATAAACTGCGTAAAAGTTTACTTTATAATTAAACCTTTTATATTTAATATAATATTATATAATAGCTAATTGTATAATAGCTAGTAAGTATAACTGTACAAAAATGCCTAACTTTTTAAAGAATAGCTTTTAGTTTACCTTTATAACTTCCTTTACGAATTTACAATAGAAAAAATTATATAAGCTATTAGTATTTTTATAAATACTATATAAAAGATAATTAATTTTTGTATATATAATAATATTTTATATAATTCTTATATAATAAATTAAAAAGAAATAAATATATAAGCTATATACCTTTTTACTAAATATAATTAAACTTTATATAAACTATAAAATTTATAAAAAGTGCTAACTAATAATTTTAAACTTATTAGAATATAAATCCTTTAATTAATTAATAACGAAATTATTATTAGAATTTATAATATATTTTATATAAAAAGTGTTTTAAATTAAAAGCTTATTTTCTGCTTTAAAAAAAACTATATTGTATAACTAATGGAAAATAACTTTATTCTTATATATAAACTTTAACTTTTTATATAAAAATCCTAAATATTACTTACTTTTTTAAAAATAAAAAGCATTACGTAACGATTAACTTTCTTTACTTTAAACTAGTAACTTTTAAGTTAACCTTTATTTGTATAATAAAAAACCCTTATTATTTTTATACTTGAAATGCGATTATAATTTTAAAAAGACTTTTGTACGCAACTTTAAAAAAAACCCTTTTTTTAAAAGAATATACTATTGTACAATAATTTAAAACTAAGAATATACTTTTAAAAAGTACTTCTTTTAATTAAACACTACTAGTTTTTTGTTTTAAACAACAATCCTATTATATAATTCGGAAATATGCCGTACTTTCAACCTATAATAAAATATTTAGTTTTTTAATATCCTTTACAAACCTTTAAATAACTAACCGTTTATATAACATTAAATCTTAGAATAGCTATGTTTTAAATTTAAGTCCCTTTTATGTACAATATTTAAAACGAAGTCATCCTTTTAATAAAATACTAAGCATTCCTGAAAACCTGGTAAAGAAACGGGAACTACTTTAAAAAGCCGTACAATTTATTATATAATAAAGCATAATAGTTTGTAAATTTCTGCCAAAAGCTGGAAATTATAAAGGATTAGTTCTATATAGTATTCCTAATTATTTTTACTAATTATATAAAAAACTACTATATATATTATATTAAACCTAATTATATATAGAAAGAAATGTATAATACTATAGATTTGTATTTTAATATAGTTATAAACTATAACTAATATTAAATAAACTGGATAAATATTACTTTTATATAAATATATTAATAAAAAAAGAATTATATTTTATATAAAGTATTAGAAATTATAATTAATAAGTTGTTTAAAGTGTAAAGAATATTTAATACAAAATATATAAGCAAAATACACTTTAGTACAACAGTTATAAAAGCTTATAAAGGTGTATAAAAGTTTAAAATAGCGTTTATTTTTTAGAAACCTACGTATAAAGGCTTTTTTTTTTAACTTTTATATGTATTTACGGGTTAAAAGTAACTTACTAAATAAACACTTTATATAAAAAGTAAAAAATACATATTATATAAACCAGCGTTATAATTAAATTAACTATTATTTTATATAAAGTAAAAGTATTGTATAATACTTTTAAAATACTTAAAAGTAATACTTTATTTAAAATTATATAAATATATATTTTTAAAAAAATATTTATACGAATAAAAAATACTTTATTTATTAAAAAAAAGAATATTAATTAACTAACTATACTTTTTAAAAAAGATCCTATATAAAAAGTTAATATTATAATATATATAAAATAATATATAAAATTAAACTTAACTTAACGGAGTTTTTAGCTTACCTTATAAAGTATAAAAGCTATTTTAAACTATATAAAAATAAAAAGGAAAAAAACCCTTTTTTATATAATAAAAAAACAGTGTAATACTTACTAAATAGTACATTTTTATATTTTATAATAAAAAAAAACATTTAAATAACAATGTTAAATAAGCCTTTAAACTAATTTATATTTAATAACTAATATTATACAAAGTATTAAAATATTATTTAAAATATAAGTACTTTAAAGTTTTTAATTGTAAAAAAGCTATAAGTAAAAGCTTATATATAGAAAAACCTTTATATAAAGATTATTTAAACCTTTAAATTAGCTAAAGTTAGTTTTAACGGCAATTATATAATAATATTTATAAGTATAATAAATATTAATAATTAAATTAGTTGTATAATATTTTATATACTTAATACCCCTATTTTATTTTTATTTTTATTAAAAAACGTAAACCGTTTAAAAATATACTTTAATAATATAAAAAATATTATTATATAAAAAAATAAAAGTATTATTTTTATTATATATAAATAAAGATATTTATTTTTTAATATAAGCTTATATAAAATAATAAACTATTTTACGGAAATTAAACTATAATAGTTATATAAATATTTTAAATACTTTTGTATAAAATAATTATATAAAATGCTATTTTATACAAAATATAAAGTTGAATAATTAATTTTAAAAAAGATTTAAAAGTTTTACTATTATTATTAAATATATAATAAAGCATTATATTGCTTTAAATTTATAATTAAAAACAATTATAAGTTTAATTATAAAGTTGTTATTAATGTTGTACAAATAAAAGATTAATTAGTACTATATATAATTAATGTTGTAATATTATTTTAAATAACTATTTTTTTAAAATCTATATTTATATAAAATATTTAAAAAATACTATATAAATACTAAATTAACGTATATTAAAAACTATTTAATAATATTATATATAACTTTAATATAAACTTTGTTTTAAATAAGTTTTAAAACTATGTTAAAATTATAAGTATATAATGCTAAAAAATGCTTATAAAAGTATATTAAGTAATTAGAAAAATAAAACAAGCTTATAAATTGTTAAAACGTATATATAATATATTTTGAGAAAAAATCAATGTATAAATAAATAATAAGTTAATTTTATAAATAATAATTAAAGCTTTAAACAATATAGTAAAACTAAATAGCTTTATATTAACTTTTTTTATATTTAGCGCGTACTTTTATATTAATAAGAATTTACCCCTTTTTTTAACTTTTGTATAAAAAGCAGCAATTATTTAAAAAGTAATAAAAATGCTGTGAAAAAATTGTATAAAAGTTAAAATTAATTATACAATTAAAGAATAAAACAGTTCAACATTGTACAATGTACTTACTTTTCCTTTGTAAAGCAAAGTCCTTATATAAAAAGAAAAAAAAGGTTAAAAAGGCTTATATAAAATAAAAGTAATTAAAAACTTAAACGTAATCGTTGCTTTAATTAATAAACTAATTTAATTTAAGTATACGTAAGTTAAGCCGTACTATTATATAAAAAACAACTATATAATAAATATAAAAAAAAATAATTTATAACTTGTTTAACTAATAATTACTTAAAAAAAACATAAATAGCTAAAAAAAAAGCCTGTTATTAACTTATTATATAAAAACTAAATAATAAAAACCTTTTTAGCTTAAAAAAAGTAATAAGTTTTAAAGCTAATAATTAAACTTTATACTAATAAAATTATTATAACTTTAAACAAACCTTTTAAAAAATTAAATATAATAAAAATTAATAAGCTTATTATATAAAGTGTTTTTAAGTTTATTACGTATAACTTAGCTATATACAGCAAAAAATACGTTTTTAAGTTTTGCTTTATATAAAAAGTAAAAAAAAAGAATATTAAGCTGTATAAGAAATTAAAACTTATTATATAAAAATATAATAATACTAAAAAAAATATAATACTAATATAATTACTAATAATTTAGTAAATAAGCTAATAGTTAATTTTTGTTTTTAAACTTACTTTTATATAAAACTTTAAAGTATTATATAAATTATAAAATATTACTTAAATGTATGTATAATTAATAAATAAGCTATTATATAATATATTTATATACTTACTTTTAAAGTTTAAAAACAAATACCTTTTTAAAATAATTTTACGAATCGTACAACTGTTATATAGCTTAGTAAAGTTAAGGTTATACTAGTTTAAAACTTATTATTAGTATTACTAAAAAAAGCTTAGAATATAAGTGTTTATATACGACTTATACTTTTTATATACGTATAATAGTTTAAACATTTTTAGGATTACTAAAATATAAATGAATAATACTTTTAGTTTTATTATACTAAACTTTTTTATATAAAAGGAAAAAAAGCTTTAGTAAGCTAATTTCCGTGTAAAACTAAAAGAAACCCTATTGCTTAACTATTTAATTAAGTTTAATAGTAAAAAGATTTTATTATACAAAAGTAATATTATATTAACTTAGAAAAGCTAAGTAAAAAACTTAAAAAAGATTAACTTTTATATAAAAAAATTCACTTAAGCTTATATTTTTTAATAAGTATACGGTACATATATTAATAGCATATATTAACTAAAAGCTATATATAACTTTGCTATAGTAGTACAAATAGCTAAACTATAGTTATATAATATTAAAGCGTTAAATAAGTGAATTAAATAATAAAAAAATAACTTAATAAAAGGCCTTATATTTATTCCTTTTAACTTTTATTGCACAAAGCTATTTGTATTTATAAACAGTTTTTTTACTAATAATTTAAACTTAATTTTATAGTTTAAATTTATTATTATATTAGTAATTAAGTTTTATATAAAAGATTTAATAAACTTGGACTTTAAAATTTAAAGTAATATTATATATTAGAACTTAAATAAATATAAATGTATTATATAAAGCGTTTTAATTAATGAATTATATAATATAATTAATGGATTTAATAATACTATTACTTTTTGTATAACTTTTTAAAATATTATAAAGGCGTTAAACTTGCTTTTAATTTTAACTATATTATATTTAAACTTGAAATCACTATACAACTATTTAGTTAAACTAAAAACAATATAAAAGAAAAAACTAATAATTAATATTATGTTTTTTTAAAAGTTGTATAAAAAGAAAGAAATTTTAAAAGTACAATAGATTAATAAAAAGAATAACTTTACAAACGCATTTATAAAGCGCACTTTAAACTAAGTATTAGAAATATTAGTATTTATAAATAAATTGCTTATATAAGTAGAAGCACTAATTAAAAGACTATAAGGCTTATATATAAAGGGCTGCTTTAGCTAAAAAGTAAAGCTATTCTTTTATTGAATTTACTTTTTAAACAAATGTTATATAAAAGGATATTATAACTAAAAAGAAAGAAAGCTAGTATTAGTATATTAATATTAGTTATATATAATGTATAATACTCTTTTGTACTACTGTTTAGCTAAGCTTTAGGCTTAGTTATGCAGGCGGTACTTGTTAACAGAATTCCTTTTTTAAAAGGAGAATTTTACGTATAAAAGTTTTACCTTCGTATTTAAAAAGTAAATAAATTAATAAATAAAAGTTATTTATTTTACCTTGTTTTTGTGTGTTTTACCCCTGTACAATATTGTACACAGCTTATTAATATATACACTTATTTATTTTTTTTATTTTAATTAATGCTTCCTTTTTAAAACAAATTTTTTGTATTTTTATTTATAACTATACTATATTTACTATTATTAACGTATTTATTTTTAAGTATATTATATTATTAATTAATTATTTTTATTACTATTGCTTATTATATTGTTTTTTTTTAAATTTTAAAATACTTATAAATAAACTTTTACTTTAAATAATACTTTATATTATTAGAAAAAACAACGAATATTTTAATTACCTGCTTTTTATATACTTTTTTTATATTATTAACCGTTTTTAAATTGCTAATTTTCTTAAATAATTATATTTTTAAAATCTAGCTAATTTTTACAAGCTTTTTTTATTAACAATAGTAGTTATATTAGTATTACTACATTTTATAGTATTAATAATAATAATGCTTTTAATAATATTTTTGTTTTACATTTTTAAATTTTTAGCTTTGTTTTTTATTTTTATAAATAAGAAAAGCTTAATATATTAACTTAAAAAATACGAAATAATTATAAGATTTATTTTATAAATGATTTTATATAGCTGCGTTAGTAAAACCAAGTATAAATACTAATTTTTAGCTTTAAAAGTAAATTTATTAAAGGCTTTTAAAAGTTATAATTAGCTTGGTTACTACGTATATTAATACTGCTAATTACTACTTAAACAGAATTCAAGTTAGTTTTATAATTAGTTTGAAATATTATAAAAAAAAGCTAGTAATTTAATTAAAAACTCTTTAAGTTATATAAACGTATATATTAGTAGTAAAAAAAATAAAAGTATTTATTATTAAATTTAAATAAATATAACAATTTACTTTTTTTATATTTGCTGTTTTAAAGATTTTAACTTTAGTTATTTATATTACGTTTAATTAAATATACTTTATTTTTACTAATATTATTTTAATAAATATTGCTTATATATTTTTTATTATTTTATTTAAGTACTTTATTATTTGTATATTTATTGTTATTTTAACTAAGTACTTTATTAACTAGTAATTATATATTATTTTTTATTTTAAAAATAATTTTTAATTTATTTATTTTAAATAAGTTTATTTTATTGAATTATAAATATTTTTTTTTAATTTACTTATATTAAATAAATTATTTTTTATATTTAATGTAATTTTTAGTTATATTAACTAATTTACTAAAAATTATAGCTTTAATATTACTAAAAACCATTTATATTTATTTAAAAGTTAATAAGTTTGGTTTATTATTAAATATAATAAGTATAGTACTTTAAAACTTATAAAAAGCTAAAAACTTTAATAATAAAAGTTTTAAAAAACTAGCTATAAATAGTTATTAATTATTAAAATAAAAAAAAAAAGTTAATAATTATTATAATAATATAAAAATTAAAAGCATTACTAATATAATTATAATTTAAATATAAACCCTTTTATTTATTTTTTTTATTAAAAGCTTATTAAAGTAATTAAAAAAACTATTAATTTAATTAGTTATTATATTAGTATTTAAATTTAAAATATTCAAAATATAGTTAAACAATAATATAAAAAGTTAATTTTTATTTAAAAAAACATTTATAATATATAAAACCTTATTAAACAAAATAAGTTAGTAAAATATAATTTAATTATAGTTTTTATTAAGCTTTTTAATAAAAATAATATTTTTTATATAGTTAAATAAACTAATAATAACTTTAATTATTTAGTTAAACTAATTTAAACATTTTTTTACTATATTTAAATATAAAAGTAATTTTTTAAAGTTATTAGCTTTAATAATATATATAATACTAATTAATCTAAGCTTTTATTATTTTAAATAACTAGTTAAACTTGTTTAAAAACTGTTTTTAATACTATTTTTAGCTTAATTAATAATAAAAAACAAAAAAGCTTTTAGTTTTTAATTAAAAGTATTTATTAGTTTATAATACAATATATAATACATTTATTTAATATTATTATTATTAATTATAATAAAGTAATAAAAGCTATATTAAATAAGTAGTTTTTTTTTGTATAATAATAGCTTTATATATACTATATTAATTTAAACGTTTTGTTTAAAGCTAAATAAAAATAAGTTTCTAATTAAAAAAACAATAGTAGTTTTATTATTAACAAAAGTAATTTATTTACTAATAAAAGTAAAAATCCTATTTTTACTAATTAAGTATTAATAAAATTAAATACTTTAAATAAGTAGCTTATAAAAACTATTATTAATAATAATAATAAAATTCCTTACATTTATTAAAGCGTTTTTATTATATAAAAAAAAGTATTATTTACAAAAATAAAAACTAAATATAAAAAAGTATAAACTAATTTTTATACAAAGTTTAATAATTAACGCTTTATTTTACAATATATATATAAAATATATATACTTTTTAAGTTATAATAAGCATATTATTACATTTATAAATATTAAAACTTTAATATTTAAATTATATTTAATATTAAAATAAGTAATAATAATATTAAAAATTACTTTTTAAACAATATAAATTATTTATATAGCTTTATTAAAATAATAAAAGAAATAATAGCTAATTAAAAATATAACTTTAAATAAGCTTATATTTAAAATAAGGTTTTTTATTAGTATAAATATTTTTTTTTTTTTTAAAGTATTTAAATAAACTTTAAATAATTATATTTTTAAAAAAGCTAAATTTAATTAATATATAATATTATATTACTTATAAATTAATACTAACTATAAAAAACCTTTTTTTATTAAATATTAAATATTATATTAATAATTATTTAATATTTATTAAGCTTAAAATTTTATATTATTATAATATTTATATTAAACTAATATATATAAGTAGTTTTAATAAGCTAAATATTTATTTATATTAGTAATTATAAAAATTATTATTAAAAAACCTATATTAATAAATTCGTAATTTTAAAATTACTATTATACTTTATAATTAATTAAAAAACTTTATAAAACTTATTTTTAATTAGCTTATAATTAAATTAAGTAAATTATTAGTTAATTAATTAATAATAAGTTTAAAACAACTAGTACTAATTTGTAAATAAGGTTAACTATAAAAAAGCTGGAATAAATTAACTTTAATTTAGTTTAAATAAAGTATAACTTAAAATAGTAATACTAAAAAAAGTAAAAGTAGTTTTATAATTTAGTAGTAAATATATAATTAATTTAAAGTATTTAAAATAAAAAGGAATATAAGTAAAAAAGCTAATAAATATTAATTATAACTTAATATTTAAAAATAAAAAAGTTAATAAAAATTAAAATAACTAAATTACTATTAAATATATTTGTTTATTATAGTTTAATTATATTACTTTATTAAAATATTATTATTTAAAATTATACGTATTAATAATAAACTTAGTATATATTATTATATATATAGTATTATTTTTTATAAATTATAAATATAAATATATTTTAAAGCTTTTATTAAATATATTACTTTAAAATATAAATTTGTTAATACTATAAGTACTATAAAGCAAATTTGAGGTTTAGTTAATTAAAACATTATATGCCCGTAAAATCATGTGCTCGTAGTAATTTCTTATATGCCCGTAGCAATTCTTTTAATATATTACTTATTTAATTCACTTTTATTATTATTAGTTTTTTATTATTATTTTAATTTAATAGCTCGTTTTAACTTTTTAATATCAATAAATTTCCAGTTTTTTAATAAAACTAAACGTTTTACAATTAACAGTAATAATCAATTTCAGCTTTTTATAATTATATTACTTATAATAGAAAATACTTTTTCAACTAAAGCTAATATTGCTAGAATTACTAAATATTAACGGCTTAAAATACTTAAAACTTTGAATTTTTAACTATTTATTTTCCAATAATCCAACAAGTAAATCTAAATTAAATTAAATTTATATTTTTATAATTTATTTTAAAAACTTACTTTTTAAACAACTAGTTTCTCATTTAAATAAACACTAATTTCGTTTATATTATTAATATTATTTAAAAAATAAAATTCAAAATTTAAATTATCGTTATTATTATTAAAAATATCGTATATATTATCGTTTAAATTATTATTATCAAATATTTCGTTTTTTAATTTATAAATAGTTAATAAATAATTTAAATAATATATATTTTATTTACTTTAAATATTTTTCTTTTAATATATTTATTATATCGTTTATAATATTAAAATAAAAATATAATAATCCGTTTTATTTAAAATAATTTAATTTAAATTAAAAATCCAAAACAATACTTAAAATAAAAGGTTTATAATATAATAAATTAATAAATTTAATATTTTCAAAATAATATTTGTAAAGTTTTACTTTTCTATTATTTATTACATTTATAAAATCTATATAATATAATAACTATTAAATAAATTAATTAACTTTATTTATTAAAATTATAATAAAATATAAATTAAATTTACTAAAATTTTATTTTTATTTACTTTAATTTAAAAAATAGTAATTATATTATTAAACTTTTTATATATTTAAAAAACATATAATAAACTATAATTTAATATTATATAAATTTCGTTTTGTAATTTAATTATTAATTTAATAAAAATTTTAAAAATTTCTTTTAAATTAAATAAAATATTCTATTGAAATTTAGTTAAATAATTTTTTTTAAAAAATTAGTTTAATATATTTCGTTAAATATAAATTAAAAGCTTTTTTAAAATTAATGCAGTTAAAATCATATTATATATTAAATTCCAACAAGTAATATTATTTAAAAAAAAAAAATTAATACATTTTTTTTAAAAAAAAAAAAAAAAAATTAATACATTTTTTTTAAAAAAAAAAAAAAAAAATTAAATATATACCAAACGGAATATTTATTTTATTAAAATTTATTAGAATATCGCTTTTTCGTTTATATTTAAAAATTCTTTTTAAAAACAGCGTTTTATTTTCTAAAGTATATTTAAGTATATTACTTAAATTTCGTATTTTTGCCGTAATATTTAAAAATATTAATATTAATATATAATATTATTATAATTTAAAAAATAACTTACTTATTATATTTTCATTATTATTATTTAAATTTTTATTATTATTAATATATTTAAATAATTCAGCTTTGTTTATTATATTTAATAAATAATTATTTAATATTTTATTAACAATAAGGTTAATAATATAAGTTATACATTAAATATCAAAAGTAAATTATTTATTTAAATTTTCTAAATATTCCGTTTTAAAATACTTAATAAATACTATATTATTAAAAGCATTATTGTTGTATAGCTAAAAAGGTACGATATCGTACGTAAATAAAACGTAAATATAAGTAATTATTCAATTTATTTTTTATTTATTTAAATATAAAAGTAAAACCTTTATACGTAGAATTCCTTTGAAAAAAAAGAATTTTGCTTAGCTATACTGCTTAAATAGCTAATACTAATATTATAATACTGGCTTTCTTTTTTTTTTTGGCTGTAATATCCTTTTATATAAATATTATTAAAGGAAAAACTATAAATATAAAAAAAGTATGTAGTATATTGCTTAATAGCTTATATGTACAAAAAAGGAAAAGTAGTACT
The DNA here is from genome assembly GCA_022385595.1 of Xylaria palmicola. Taxonomy (NCBI): domain Eukaryota; kingdom Fungi; phylum Ascomycota; class Sordariomycetes; order Xylariales; family Xylariaceae; genus Xylaria; species Xylaria palmicola. Next base: position 692,514 of record MU281341.1, read on the forward strand.
TTTTTTGTATAAATAGCTTTTTAAAACAGTTATTACTTGTACAAAAGTGTATTATTTTTTAAGTACTATTGTATGTTTAGCTTTTTAAAAAAAAGGGGGGGTATATACTACTTGCGTTTAATAATTATATAATTTATATAAGCTATTATATATAGCTTTTTATAGTTTTTTAATAAGTGCTTTAATTTATATAAGCAGTTTATTAGTAAAAATTAGGGTTTTAAATGCTTGGTTTGAAACGCGTTTTGTAAATATATTTGTTGGATTATTTTTGCTGTTAATTTATTGTACTTTAAAAATCTTTTTTTTTTGTACGACTTTTAAAGCGATATAATATTAATTATTAGTTTTTTTTCTTATATTGTTTTTAGTTTTACTAAGTAGTTGTATAAAGATTTTAAGTTTAAATATAATACGGTAAGGATTGTAATAAATTCAATACCGGTAGCGGGTTCAATCACCCTTTATACCTTTATATTGGAAAGGAAAAACTAGCTAAAAAAAAAGGAAGAAGAAAGGAAGTCTGGCCTGACGGCCAGATGCACGCTTTTTGTATGCCTTCCACCGTCCGTATTCACTGCGCCTATTGCGGTCCCATTTGCCTATTAGAACAATAGGCCAGTATTACCTACAGTCTCCCTGGGTGGCCGTATTACCTGCGGCTGTGGGCCGCACTGGCCACACCTGTGGGTGCACCAGCCACCCCACCAGCCCCACTCCCTATATAGCCGCACAGGCCACTTGAACAGGCTACCGGTTCGATTCGGGCAGTAAGCTGTTACAGGGATTAAAAGTAAGCTTAGTGTTTCTATAATTTTTTGAAAAGTTATATAAAAAGCAATAGTATTATTAAATTTACTAACTATATTATACAACTTATTAGCTAAAATGCTTTATATAACGTGTTTATATTTACTTAAATTTTAATATATAATGTTGCTTTTAATTTTAAAATTAAAATTTATTAGGTTTTTTATATAAGTTTTTATTATTAGTATAATAATAAAGCTAAATTAAAAAATTATATTTATATTATTTGTAAAAAAGCTGTTTATAAAAATAAATAGCTTTATATAATAAAAATTAAAAAGAATAAATATAAAGCTTTTAAATAAGTTGTTTTTTTATTATTTAATTTACTTATTTAATGTTTTTATATTATATAATTATAATTTAAATATTTATATTATTATAATAAAATTATATATAGTTTTTAATTAGTATATATTATTAATATATATATTATAAATTTACTAAAAAATATAAACTTAATTAAATTTTTTTATATAAAAGTTAATTTTTACTAAGTTTTTTATTTAGCTTTTTTAAATTATAATAATATTATTTTTATATAAAAATATTTTTTTATTATTAAATTTAATTAAATAGTTAAAAAATAAGGTTTTTTTTGTTTTTATATAAAACTTTGCTTACTAAAGTTTTTTTTTTTTTTATACAAAGAAATTTAATATTATAAAGTTTAAAGTATTATTTATTTATATTTTTGTAATTTTAAAAGTATTTAAACTATTATATATATGTAAAAAATATAAGTTATATATAAAAACTTATATTTTAAGCTTTTTTTAATAGTATTAATAGTAAATTTTAAATTAACGTACTATACGGGTTAGCTGCGCACACGGGTTAGCTATACATTTTTTTGGACTTTTGTACGTAAAATTAAAATAACTTAACTATAATATAAAAAATCAATTTGTACTATTTGAATTTACTTTTGCTAAATATTTCTACTTTGTTTTAATATATACGTGTATTATGTTTAGGTTTGCCGTAAATTCTATAGTATTTTTTTTATATAATGCTACTTTTTATATAACGATTATTTACTTATACTTTTTTAATTATTTATTTTTTAATAGCTTTTTTAGTTTTTTAATTTTAACTTTTTTATATAGTAAATAATTCTTTAACTTATAAACGTTTATTTTTTATATAGTAATATTAGTTTAGTTTATAGTTTGTTTTATAAAGCTTAGTTACTTTAGTTTATAATAGTATAACTTAGTGTTTTAATATACTTGTTTTTTTTATAATTAAATTAATTATACTTAAAATAGTTATTAAAAAGCTATTTTAATACTATATAACTTTATTTTTAATAAACTAGGCTTATTGTTTAGCGTTTTTTTTATTATATAAGGTTTTTAACTTTTAATTACTAAGTTTTGTACAAAGCTTATAAAACAATTTTAATAGTGTTTTAATAGGTTTTTTTATTGCAAGCTAAAAAATAATATATTTTAAGTTATACAAAACAAAGCTAGTACTTTTAAACCCTTTTTAAATATTGCTTTTAGTTATTAAAGCTTTAAATACTTAGTAAAATATATTAAAAAAGCTAACCTTATTAATATATATAATATTTAATTATATAAGTTTATTAATTGTTTTATTATATATTTGTTTTAAAAAGCTAAAATAACTAATATTAAAAAGCTAAAGCTTATATAATAAATATATAGGTATATAAAGTGTAATAATTTTGTGATTTTTAGTATAAGTTTTGAAATTAACTAAATAATAGTTTTTATAACTATTTAAAATTAAAAAGCGGTAAATGCTTTTTATATAATAAGTTATATATTAATTAAAATATTTTATTTAATTTAAACTTTTTTTATTTATAGTTTAGCTATTAATTATAATAGTAATTCTTTATTTATATAGTAAATTAATATTAGAATACTAAAATAATAAATAAGTAAGCTTTATTAAAATAATATATAGTAATATTATATATTTATATAAAAAAACAGTTTAAATAACTATTAATTATTTTTAATTGCTTTATTATACAGATTTTGGTTTTTTACGTTAATTAAACAATATAATAATTATTTTAAATAATATTTTGCTTATTATAAAGCTTATTTTATTAAAGTTATAAATATTTTTTTTTAAAATACTATAAATAATAATTATATTTTATATAAAGGTAAACTATATTTAATATATATTAAAATCTTTGTATAAAACTTTTTAGTAATTAATTTAATAATTAAAGTATATATAAATATTAAGTTATTATTATATAAAAGTTAAAGCTTAATTAATACTAATTAAAGATGTATTATATATATATAGTAGTAAATTAGCTATATTTTTAATATTAACTAACTTTAGTAAAAATACTTATATATTTAAGTTAAAAATATATTATATAATTAATTCCTTTTTATATTTTGTTAATTAATATAAAAATAAACGTATTATACTTTATAATATAATTTTATAATATTGTATATAAAAAGTAAATTTAGGAATATTATATATTTTTGTAATACTTTAAATAAAAAGTTTTTAGTTTTACTATAAAGCTTGTAATACAAGCTGTATATTATTTTTTTTATATAAATTGAATATATTTAGTTGTTAAAAAATGTAAAAAAAATAAAAGTGCGTACAAAAATCTAAGTTAATACGTAATTAACCCGTGTGCGCAGCTAACCTATATAGTACGTTAATATAACTTTAATTTAGTTAAATTATATAATAATTATATAATTTATAAAATAGTTTTTAAAAAATATTTATTTTTTAGTTTTAAAAGTAAATAAATAAAAATATTATATAATAATTTATTTATAAATTATATATAAGTTTAAATAATATTTTAAAATTTATATAATGTTTTAAAGTTTTATATAAAAGTAAGTTTAAAAGTTAAAATTAATTATTAGTTTATTTATTAAATTATTAATAATTATATTAAAACTATATTTTTTTTAATATTATTATACTTTTATATAATTAATTTTAATTTTTTATATAACTTAGTATTTTTTCCTTTTATTTTTTATATAAAATAAAATTTAAAAATATATTTTTTATTATATATTTTTAAATTATATATAATAAATTTAAAAATACTTTATATAATAAGTTTATTAATTTTTATTATATTTAACTTTTTAAAAAGCTTATTTAAAAAAGTAATAACTTTATTTATATAAAGTTTAATTATTAGTTTTAAAGCTTATTACTTTTTTAAAATTAAAAAAACTTATATTATTTAATTTTTATATAATAAATATATAATAAGCTTTTTTTTTAATTAGCTTTACTTTTTTTAAACTATTATTAATTAAATAAGTTATATATTATTTTTTTTTAAGTTTATTACTTAAATATTTTTTATATAATAATATAATTTAATTTATATATATTAAAAGTAAATTAGTTTATTAATTAAAATAATAATTATATTTAAGTTTTTAATTACTTTAATTTTATATAAGCTTTTTTAGCTTTTTTTTTCCTTTTATATTAGGATTTTACTATAAAAAAAAAAAGTAAGTATATTATATAAAAATAATCCTTTTTATTTTTTAATTATATAGCTAATTTCTACTTTTATACAATTTTTTTATAGTATTTTTATTACTTTTTAAATAATTGTTACTTTTTATATAAAAGCTGAAAAAAAAAAAAAGTTTTTATTAATATAAAAGTATATTTTAAAAATAAAAAAGGTTAATATAAGGTTATTTAGTTTTACTATATTATTTAAAGCTTTAATAATTATTTATAAAATTAACTTATTATTTGTTTATATATTAATTTTTTTTTAAAAAATATTATATATATATTTTAATAGTTTATATATTTGTTTTACTTTTTTAACTATTTAATATACTTTTATAAGCATTTTTCAACATTATATACTTATAATTTTAATATAATTTTAAAATTTATTTAAAAAAAAGTTTATTTTAAAGTTATATATAACATTATTAAACGGTTTTTAATAAATATTAATTTAATATTTATATAATACTTTTTTAATATTTTATATAAATATAAATTTTAAAAAAATAGCTATTTAAAATATTATTATAATATTAATTATATATAATACGAATTAATTTCTTATTAATATAATATTTATAATTATTTTATAATTAAATTTATAATTATTTTTAATTATAAATTTAAAACAATATAGTACTTTATTATATATTTAATAATAATAATAAAACTTTTGGATTTTTTTTAAAATTAATTATTTAACTTTATATTTTATATAAAATAATATTTTATATAATTTTTTTATATAAAAGTATTTAAAATACTTATATAATTATTATAATTTAGTTTTAATAAAATAATTAGTTATTTTATATAAGTTAATATTAAAAAATAAGTAACTTTATTTATATATAATAAAAAAAGTACTTTTATTTTTTTATATAATAATATTTTTTATATTATTAAAATATATTTTTAAATAATTTATATTTTTTAATAAAAATAAAAATAAAATAAAA